>OY292516.1:0-48795 GCA_958496365.1 Subacronicta megacephala
GTCTGTGGTGTCCACTCGAGAACCTTTCTGCCCCAGCGGTCATCCGTTCTACGAGCTATGTACCCCGTCCACTGCCACTTAAGCTTGCTAATCTTTTGAGCTTTGTCATCCTCTTTGGTTCAGCGGCGCCGGGGACTAGGGACTGGTCATACCACAGATAGGTTATACATTTGCTTATTGCCGGTTATACTTACCTACGCTTGGCAGGTGGGTTGGTGAGCGCAGTATGGTGGTTGTTCCATATAAAGGACGCTGCTCCCTAAATTTTGAGAGACTAGTCTAGTGGTCCTAAGCGCTACTGCTATGCTTGGGTTCGATTCCCAGGTCGAGCAAAAGTGTTATTGGATTTTTATATGAAATTCTCAGTAGAAGCTCGGACGTTGGATGCGTGCCCGGTAAATGGCAATAGGCTCGCTCGCCCCCTATTGCACGAAACCTAAAAATACCGGCAAACTGTGGGTGTACAGTAAGTAAACTACGTACTCTGCCTTACGTTTCGGAAAATAGAGGCGTGATGGTATGTCTCAGAAAAGATCTGGAAATGCAGCAGTGTAGGTAGGTAGGTATCGTGTGCAAAAGTCTTTTGTGTGGGGCTGAGCGGGCGGCGCTCGGGGCACGGGTGCAGGCAGGGTGAGGGTGCATTCCGGCGGGTTTAGTCACGGCGGCGGCCGTCGCCTGCGCATGCGCATCGTAAATTGATCGAGCTTTGCAACCCTCTGCTACGCCTGCCATAGCATTGGATACCGTTTTCCCCGTGTGGTCCGTTAATCAACATTAGTTATGTAGTAAAAGACTGCCGATCATAGTTTTGTTTATTCGAAACTTACCCATTGCACTACCGACGTGAATCCACTCGTAATACAAGCATTTGGCTTAGTACGAGGGGTTAACAAGATTACTACACACCTAAGTACCTACATAGGTATAGTTTAATTTGTAAACCGGTAGGTAGTTATTGGAAAAAAAAAGGAAGTCGACAACTTTACTTTTTATCGGATACCTACTTGAATTTAAATTAATTAAATTAAAAGAAAATGTCCATCCCGAAGGATAAAAAATAAGGGTGATTGTTTTTTTTATTTACTCAATTTTGTGTCACATTACACGTGAACTGATCACTTAGCTATCTTGGAATCTTGTACCTGGAGACCTGGAGGTGATGATGAAATAACAACCAATGATGATGATACCTAGCTCAAAAGTGGGTTGGGCACCATGAATTACTTACTTATGACTAAAAAGGTTTACCTATTTGATTTTTACGCTCTTCGGTATTTTTCTGTCAGTTAAATTTATTGTAGAAAATTATTAACTTAGGTGAGTACTTACCTACCTACTTATACATTATTATACCTACTACAGCTGCACTCTGTAAACGTAAAACGATAAATTATTAACTTAATAGTAGATACCTTCTAAGTAGGTATTATGGCCGCGGATGATGACATCATTAGCGTCGAAATGTAAAAACAAATATGTAACGGGACTGTGTCTACTACTTACTTGTTTACAACGACAGCAATTAAACTTATTGGCTTCTGCGCGTAAATATAATTAAGTAAATGATCAAATTAGTGGCATGAGTAGAGTCTGTAGAGCGGCGGCGGCGGCGCTGCGGGCCCGCGCGGCACACGCTGACTCACTCGAATAGGAATTTCAAATACTATCGCGATTGAACAGACCTCAAGCAACACAATAGGTACAATGTAATCATAATTGCCTGTGGATCCCTGGATCACCGCCATGCCCACATCCCATGACTATATGGTACTTAAGTGGGTAGAGGTATCCTTATACCTACCTACTTCATTAAATGTAAAAGCACTTTTAATCCCATAAGCCGTCGCACTGGCCAGTGACGGGCAGTCAACGGGGTCCACGTGGTCAACGGGGTCCACGTGGTCCACGTGGTCCACTTGGTCTGGCCCACACAAATTATTAGGTCCTACTTAATTTATCAAAATAATCCTGCTTGTGTCGTGGATCACGTAGAGTTTTTCTTCTAAGCACAGGCAGGTGTGGGGCAGCATGCTAGGTACTCCGAGTTAAAACTAAGAATAATTATTATAAACTTGCTATATTTTATCTACCTTCCCCTTAATTAGTACTTCTATCAATGTGAAAATAATTCTGTCCAGGTACTTACTTGTTATTTAGTTCCTATATTTTACGCCTAAACCACTGAATTTGGTTGATATTTTTTGTGAAGTACAACAAAATTAAATACTTACTTATAGATTGCGCCTTACTTAGATAAGGAAATAGGTACTTAGGTACACTCAGTAGGTACCTACCCATCTATCTTTTGTCTTAAAAGTCCTCTGGAAATCGGAATGCGAGGGTACCCGCGATCAACGACTAAGTACTTAGTTAGTGAAGTACTTACCTATAATAATAGATACTTACCTATATAAATGTAGGTAGGTACCTACCTACTACCTATCTAAATTCCCATTTACTTGAACTATTTACCTTTTTAAATTTTATGTGATGTCAATACTTATCAGTAAGTAGAATCTGTTGCGTCAGATTTGTAGGGACATTGTGCTGGAAAGTTTGAATGATAAGGGTGACTCAGTGAGTGGCACATTCAGGTACCTAACTACCTACCTACTTATAGGTAAGTAGGTAAAGTCAGAGGCGGTTAGATATACTAAAGGAACTTAATAGGTAAGACTTATACATTGGTACACAATGCATTTATTTCACTAGAAATATAATAACATTAGCTCAAGATTTAATTTGGCTAGTTTTTACTCACAAACCAAATAAAAGTAACACTATATTACCTACTACTTACCTATCAACTTAACAGTAGTTATACCTAATAGGGTAGTTGCGCTGGTTTTCAGTTCTCCTTTTCGTCCATTTGACTGAGCTGGTACATACTAAGACGTGCGTAAAATTTGAATACAGACCTACCTACCCGCCCAAGTTTAGACTTATTGCGATCCATCCTAATGTAAGCAATATCTCTTTTAACATGGAAGGGTGACTAGTCACCCAACCAAGCAGTGACTTATAAAAAAAATTAACATTAGTGGCCGCTTCGTATCCGTGCCTTACAAGTCATCGTGCCAGAAAAAGGATAATACTCGTACCTACCTACTGCCAGGAAAAGTTCACGGTAAGTTTGATTGCTGTTTTAGCTAGTTTAAGTAATGTTGTTGGCACGTACTATGTATGTCTATTTATGAGAAACATAATTTGACGTGTTTATTAGGTATAGTTTTTTTTATAGAAATACTAGTGGGCCCAGCAAACTTCGTTCTGCCAAAAGTATATTGGGTTACACTCTGGTAGATTCCCATTATTGAAGCACCTTGAGATATATTACGTAGTTGCCGCCTCGACAAAGGGTTTTTGCTAAAAATATTTTTTATAAAAAACATCGTGAAGACATTTTAGTGACACTTAATATTAAACCTAAAGAAGCCTAATTAAGCACTTAAAAGAAATATGATATACTTACGTAAGGGTACTTCAAGATATTCATTTCGCATCACAAACCTACCAACTCCGATAATTATTTCAAATCAAATCAAATGTTTTTATTTCAAATAAGCGTTTATGAAACGTTATTGACTCTAGTTGTACGGTTCCAAAAGTTTCCTATGGAGAAGAATCCGGCAAGAAACTCCATGGACACTCTTTTAAAATAAAGGATTTTACATTATCCACTTTACACTATGGCGATAACAGGATGTGAGGTTTATGTCATAATTAGCCTGAAGTCAGGATTAAAATTAGAAAAAGGTTCTCAGCATCTGATAACTCAATGTCAATCTAAAACAGATAACATATATGTGAAATAATACACATCATCAAAATATATTAACTATAAACTACTTAGACATAAATGGCTACAATGTACTCACATTTACAGTTCCTGTTTACATAAAGTTGTAGTATACAATACAAAAGAAAATTGTGAGTGACTAGACTGACTAGGTAACCTCAGGGTGCCAGGGAGAGCCAGTGCATCTGTATTTTGACACCACATATTTTTATCATCAACATAGTTCTTGGTTTTATAATATGCTTTCTAAACAAGAACAGATTTTACATAATTTTTAAATTTCTTGCCGGTGAGATCGGTGACAGGATTGAATAAAAATAAAATTGAATTGGACGAAAACCAGCGCAATCACCTTATTCTTGCGTTTGAGTTAACGTGATCGTATCGTACGTAAGTTGATCAGACAAACACCTTGGTATAGATACTATAGCCTGTACCTACCTACGTAAAAATTGGCCAAGTTAGATCTTGAGCTTGAATTACCTATCCAGGACATCCCTTTCGCATTTCTTTTCTTAATGTTGAACTTTGATGGGGTAATTACATACATTTAGGTTCACAGACTGGTAAACACATTACCCTTCCTTTTTCGTAGCCGGATATTAATTCGTCGACATAGATTTAGGTATACCTTGTCCACCAGGTAAAACACTTTTCGACAGATGGAACTACTTACTTACTGATTGCAGGAACGTCACAATGCGATTATAATTGATCCGAGTATTGATACTTTGATTACTGTCTAGTATTGATTATCGATTGTTTGGTTGTCGAATCGAAAATGGTGCAACGACGACCAATAATAAATAAATTAATATGTATAATGTTCATCTGATTGTATTAATTTTTGTATAATATTCATTTCTTTTCAAAAAGATTGTTTAATTTAAGTATATTTTATTGATATTAGAATGGATGCCATTTTCCGATACTGATTTAATATACTTACTTATCTAATTGTTTAAAATGATTGCAGCGAATACATTCGATTCTATCACTAGATACAGTGGAATGTAACTAAATTTAATAGGTACCGACGCCTAACAACAGTAACAACTCCCTTTTTTTTATTTGTTACATTTATGGTATTAAAGGTAATGTCTGTAAGAAGTCATAATTAAGATAATTGAATAACATAAGGTAGATAATATACCAATTTATTTTGTTACACATTTCAAAGTTAACGTTTAGGTACGTAATCTGGAACAGCACACGTTCTAAGGTATCCGTCAAAAAGTGGTTCACATGGTCAAAGTATAATAACCTACGCATGTATCTACGTACGTAGGTAGCATGAAGGTGTTTTGATCAGGAAGGTGTCTACATGCAAAATCATCCGATGAAGGATTTTAATATACCTAGCTGATACCTACTTAGCTCAAAGGCTCAGAATAGGAAATGAAAAAGATGTATTGTTCTTACATACCTTCTTAAGTAGGTACCTACCTATGCGGACAATAGTTTAAGTAATACTTAGTTCACAATATTATGAATTAAGCCCTCACAGACGATATTACAGACACAATGAAACATCTTTTGTTTTGGCCTGCGTTACTGAATAATGAAATATTAATAATATAGGACACATAGGTACTTTAAATCTATCGTAGTCGTAGGTAAGGGAGGGGCGCGGGCGTTCACCATGTTCCCACGGCCTTCCGCGAACACATCATTAGTGCTACCCGGAGACGAGACGTGCTCGAGCTCGAACAGCTAATGAGCACCAATCATTAACAATACCTACCTATTTTATATTTTGGTTAGTGTCAAACATAGAGACCTAGGTAGGTACCTACTTACATACCTTCCTTCTAATCTGCGCATTATTTACTTAGATATTAATTAATTAACTTGATTAAGTATTGTGATTTTCCAAAAAAAAAACCTTCTAAGTATGCTTCTATCTGTCTAAGTATGTAGGTAGCTAAGTAGATTATAGATTAAGTAGGTATATGTCATTAAGTTCAGTTATTTCTGCGTAAGTATTAGACATAGGTAGTTTACCTATTCAGTGTTAGATCCTACCCTTCCTAACACTTGCTTAATGTAGGTAGTAGTAAGTTAACACAAACGTCATGGATATAACTACCTACATACTTATAAGCCAAGGGATGGCAAGTAGGAAAATGTTTACCTATTACCTACCTAGGGTAAAACCGGGATAGTTTTCAAAAGCAAGTTTCGCAATCGCAATTAAAGTAAGTAGTACCTACCTAAAATATATAAGCACGGGAGAAATAACATACCTGGGTTGGTACCTACCTCAGGGCTCAGGGTTCGCAAAATAGCTAAGTACCTTCGTACGGAACAAGTGCGTGTAGCTTCTTGAGCGATTCTGGTTCGATCGCGGCGTATGGTTGAAAGTTTCAGACGTTCCTAGGTGCATATGCATACCTAAGTACCTATATATTTATAGTTGCATACCTAACTTAAGGCTAAATTAGGTGTAAATTGTAATTTTTGTCCAAATCCTAAATTTTACACCAAAATCTTCTACGATTATTAAGCAAAAGTTTTTATACTCAATCGTGAATAAGTATACCTATATTGTTGATGTCGCAATTTCTACTGCCATGTAGGTACCCAGAATGAAAGAATAGCCCAATAATTTGCAAAAAAAAACGAGAAAAAATTGAATTCGCCGCCGAAGGCTGAAAGTTTAGCCTTAAAGTAACTAATAGAAATACTAGGAAGTTCCGGGTTAATATTTGCATATTTACAAACAAAAGGGCATCTATTCATAAGTGTCCATTAAAAAAGCATAACTGCCATGATATTGCGCAGTAAATCCTATAAGTACCTATGAACCCAAGCATGTACCTATCCCCCATTTTCCACTTAAAACAGAAACTGAAAATAAAAAATGGGCCAAAGTATTCTGATAAGTCTTACTTAGGTACCTACATGTTTTTATGATCTGATGTAATTTTTAAGATTTTTTTTTCAAACTCATCAATAGTATAGTCCCTTCGTACCTCGGTAAGTAATTAGTAGATCAACAAAAACAAATCAAAATGTAAGTACTTAAGTTACAAGATAACCTACCATCCATAGAAATAATTAATACTTAGGGCCTTTTTAAATTTGATTGTTCCCGCTTTTACCCTATGTAAATCTAGGTATAGGTAATCATTATAGGTATTGAAATAGTTTTAATTGACAGTGGTTTTTTTAACACAAAATTACAAACGTAAGGCGTGATGGTAGGTACCTACCTACGTTGGACGTAAGGGTGTCGTTGACATAAGTACCTACCTATTAATATCATAAAAAATATCTGGGTCTAGAAAGTAGAATAGGTAATTCCATGAACAAATGCATCTGATTTTACAAGATTTCATGTTACAATACGGTATAAGTAAGTACCTACTTAAATATAGTTTACCTATACCTAATAACGATCTATTTGTAACTGTAAAGTCACTTTACCTACATGTTGATAACAATATGCTACGGGCGAGGTCTGTGTTTTCTTAACGCACGTGTCATCAAAACCGCAATGAACACACCCTGGGCCGCAACGGGTGTTTGTTTTTCTGCAGATAATGTTTGCCAACAATGGTGTCCTGCCAACAGTTTAACAAGCGGTGCTGTAAATCAGTTAACGATGATAGCTCATTATGACTTGTTTATTTATGTTTATGCTGAGCAAGCTCGCGCGCCGCGGGGTGCCCGCTTCACCCACTCGCCTCGCCTCGCCGCGGCCAGCCCTGTCATAACACTTTTTTCGTACGTTAGGCGGATACTTGGAATGATGAAAAACTGGCATACTGCGATTTACAGCACTTTTACTGCTAATACGATAAAATTTATTGATTCCCGGGAGACGATAACGTCACTGTTGCTTAATGATTTGTGGGTTGTGGGTCTGACTGTGCACATGTCAAATATCTTTATGAATTTAACACGGATCGTGCTCACAGAATCCCTCTGCTTATAAAAACAATCACTACTTATGATTGACAACCAGTACTTTCCTACCCAGCAAAAGAAAAATTACCTACCAGGGCTTTGTAACTATATATTTATAGGTAAATATACCTATCTTAGGTATTAGATAGTTTGTTAGTCTGATACCACTGTTCCGATTGCACGTCGCGTACATGTGAAGCCGCAGCGCCGGTAAGTGTGGTGGTGTTAGGTGTGAGCCGGTAGCGTAGGTCGGGAGATGTTGTGCAGATAACAAGCGGAGGCGGTGTCGGCGCGCACGTGGTGATAGCAGCTTATCTCAGCGCGTCGATATCGCAGCAAGCCGCGCCGTCCGCCCGCGCCGCCGCCGCCGCAGACACCGGCGCCGACGTACACGATCAGCTGATTGTTGTATACAATACGCGCAGCTCTTACCTAAGTACATACCTGCAATCATTGCACATGTGAACATCTGTGCCCGTGCCGTGTCTGCTATCTTCTGCGATAGCTACTTAGACTTCTTAATGGCTGAATGAATGAAGTTCTTCTTAATAAAACAATACTTAGGTATTATTATCATCCCAAGACTTAAAAAATATTTATAATTTTATTAAGTAATTAAACTCTGCACTACCAATATTATTAGATATCGTTAATCTATTTCTATGCAAATAAGACATACTTACTTAGGTAGGTACCTATACAAGTCATCTGAAACAATTTATATGCAAATAAGTTATACACTAAGTAAATAAGTTAGGTACTAATCAGGACCTAGGTACTCATACTTGCTAATAGTAAGCATAATAGCATAAGAATAAGTATACGAATTAGTAAATAACTCAATAGAATTTCGTGGGTAGTGTATTTCACTCATAATAATGGGTTGGCTACCCCTTATTCCCAAGGATTGGGACACTCCCAATCCCAAAAATAAGAAAAATAGTAAAGGGGCGGGCTTATTGTGGGGGCGCGTGGCGGGGATGATGCGTACGCGCTCCCCGCCGGTCGCTGGCAGCGCCAGTCAGCGCACTGCTAGCGAGTCGAGCGCATGTCTCCACGCTCCTCGGTCAATTGAAAAACAGTGAATGAGTGAACAGAACCAGCATGCTGCACGATACATGGCCCAATACGTGGCATAAGACAGAATCCTTCGAGATAGATGCGCTGTTTGCTGAGGTCAACAACAATTGTTTGAAAGGTGAGCGACCGTTTGTCAATGAGTGAGTGAACGTTTGATCTTGTTATGATCCCATATAGCATTAATAAAATAATAATCTACCCTCGAACCAAATTTCATATCTAAGTATATTACAATTTTATTGTACCTACACTCGTCATGCAATGTTAACATGTGTGACTATTGGACCTATGTAAGAACCTTCTTACATAGATTCCCTATACTTGCTTAAGTTACTAACTTTCTGGCTGTACCTGCTAACCCCGGAACTGCCGTTATTGAAGCAGATAAGTAATACCTACAATATACTTACTTACCAAAAAGTTTAAAGTTAAGCACAAAATGTGCGTTGTGCATAATAGTACGATAACAGTTAGTTTTATAAATTAATGTTAACGATGTGGATGCTATTAACTAATCACTTCGTGTCAACAATGTTGACTGAAACCTATTTACCTACCTACGTTTATGGCAATAATAGTTAACTATTACTGTTTTTACTTATTTACTGTTATTTTCACTAATTGGTTTTTATCTTTACCTATAATAACAACAAACTAGGCGTAACGTCTACTGTTTATATCTTGAGTAAGTAAGTGATACACAATCTATAAACATTTAAAGACTTACCTTCTTAAGCGTTTGACGTGCGGGTTATACAGCACAGTTGATTAAGTATATTTTTTGTTAGTATTGTTATGTAGTGGGTGCGTGGACCGGCCGACCGGGGCGGATGAGTGGCGCGCGGTGGCTCGCTCATTGCCTCTATCTATTTGGATGATCACAAATAAAGCGGTGGTGTCGACAAGCACCAATCGGCTCGCTGTGTACCGTGTATGTGTTGAGAATAGCAAATAACGATGTGTGCGTGTGCGCAGAGGGCGAGGCGGAGTGCGGCGCGGAGGGCAGCGGCGGCGACGCGGAGAGCCCGCCCCCCCTGCCGCCGTTCGGCTACGCCCACCCGGGCGCGCTGTCGCCGTCCCACTCGCGCAGCTACCAGGAGCTGCGGCCGGCGGCGGCACACGCGCGCGACATGCAGGCCTACGCGCACCTCGAGGAGGTGTTCAAGCCGGGCACGCCGGGCGCCGGCTCCACGGACGGTGTGTACCTGCGCCGGAGCAGCCCCGACCTCAGCCCGTCGCCGGAGCGCCGCGATGACTTCCGTGCCCACTACGAGCACTACGCGCCTGCGCCCGCTCCTCCACCCTACTCCCACGAACACCACCATCACGTCGACGGGTGAGTACTAATACATTTATTTCTGTGACGTCTTTGTAACGGCGTAACGATATCATTTTAGCTGAGTAACTACTTAGTTACTTAAAATTCGACATCAGACACAGTTATACCTACCAACAACTAATTAGTACATAGGTACTTACCCTGCTACCGTGCTGGACAGGTATTAGTGAGTAGGGTGCGCGGGCGCAGGCGGGTGAAGCCGCGACCGCAGCTAATGTTGCTACAGATTAGTTGATGTAGCTACGTCAACATTGCTTCCAATCTATTTTTGATCCTATCTTACGAGCCCTAAACAATAATGCATATCAAATTTTATATCTTTTACGTATCTACTGTTTCCTATATCGATGTAAGCTGTCAATTGAAGTCTTATTACTTAAGTAAGTAGGTATGTGCTAATATTATCTTGTTTCAATATAATTTCAAAAATATCTATGGTCATTTCAAAAAATATCTCCATATAATAAGTAAGTAGGCATAAATTATAACCGTCTTCAAAAAAATTCAGTTCTTTACCCCATTTTTCAAATAGGTATTTCAATAACGGTAGTCAAACGTGGGCACCCTATAAGAAACTATTCGTCATTACAATCATCTTTACGCGATCGTAATCGTAACGTGTTGTGTAGGAAACTGTGCAGTACTGTGCAGGTGTTACCACGGTTACCCATCCTCAAAACAATTTGAAAAAAAAATTTATAAGATTAAGCTGCAATGTGAAGACCAAACAACAGACTTGTTCATCAACTTACACATTGGTTTAATTCAATTCAACCAACTTTACTAAAAAAAAAATACTAAAGGTAGGTTACTATAGGTGTTACTATAAAAATTTTGTCCTCCTTTTATCGTTTAGGTATCTATGTAGGTACCTACAAAATTTATCTACAAAAAAGAATTCATTTTTTGCATGTGTAGTTGTAAGTTTTAGGTACCTACCCATACTTACTCGGAGGGTAAAAGTGGGATAGATGCCCTAGAGGGATAGTTGTCTCAATTTCTGCCTTACCTATTAAGAAGCATGATCCGACCAGTCTAACGCCATATAAAACAAAATGTTGGGCATGTATCCCACTTTTACCCTACTTAGGTAGAAGGTGTTAAGTTCGGCTATAAGCCTAGCCCATTTCGCTATATTCACGATGCATGCTGCGGTGCCTTAATTGGACGTTTTAATGCCCTACATGCACTATTATACCTACCTAAAAGTCAGCAGTCAGTGTGTTTCGACAAAATCATATGTAAGGAAAAGATGTTTTTTTTTCGCAATTTTAGGGTGGTCCCACGGTAGAAATTGTTCAAAATAATCAGGCTCTGATCTGATGACTAATGTCACGTTGTATAATTATGGCTACATAAGTTAAATATGCACGTTACCTCCAGTGTCGGTAGTGTTACAGTGCTGTGCGGCCTGTGTCTTGTTATCAGCGGCTCGTACGTTAGATATAGATGTATTACTTACTGGCTGCACTTGCTTTTTACCGCAATACTTACTTACTATTACGAAGAATTTACTATAAAAAAAAAACATCAATAAATTATTATAAATCCCGCAAATATTTGGTACGTGATTTTGTAGTGAAAAACCACACAATTTCCCGGAATCTGATACTATCTACTTATTCATAATGACATGCGTGATTCGAGTCCAGTGAAAACTGTTATTTGGTTTTAGATTGTATATACTTAGTGGTTGTCTCCAGCCATAGTTAGGCATCCTGCTGGCTATCAGAATCCCTTTCCGCGCCAGGTTCGGCCTTGCTTGACTGTCATAGTGTATAATCCATATCATAAAATAGCATACCGTATCTCAGAACGAAGTCATCTTGAACCTCTCACTGGAGTAGTCCAGTGAGAGGTTCAAGATAACTTAATTCTGTATAAAGAGTTAGTCTAGTTAGTCTATACGAGTCTCAGGGTTAGTCTATAAGTAGTTATGATGATGATGATGATGAACCTCTCACTGTATTCAGTATACTGGTACCTAACCCAGTGGCGTAGCACGGGTCACTAGCACCCGGTGCGGATCCCAAATTTGCCGCCCCTTAATTTTTTAAATAATTAACTAAAAATGTAGGGCATGATAAAACTAAACTGAAAAGTAAACAAATGTTTTCACATAAAAAAAAAGTAAAATTCATTGTTGATACTGTATTTTATTCCACAACGAAACAATCATAAGATACTTGTTTTTTAAAATATTTTTTTGACCACCTGTGAAATGCCGCCCCCGCCAAAGTGCCGCCCGGTGCGGACCGCACCCCCCGCCCCCCCCCACGCTACGCCACTGACCTGACCACGTAACAGCTTATTAGTATTATAATACGTAGGCAGCGCCTACTAGTAGGTACAGGAGGAGTTCATGGCTATGTACCTACTTAATAACTTAGCTGATCTAGCGGTCTGCTGCGCTCGCCACACTCGGTGCGTCGTCGTAACGGGTAGCTATGTATGTACAGACGTCGATCCCGATCGTGACGTCCCGATGACAATCATTAGTGGTAGGTTCTCAGAAACTCACAAATCTTGATAACCAGTAGATATAGGTATGCTCAGAGTGTTGGTGTTGCCTAGAAATCGGGTTACATAGGTTTTGTGGCAGTAGCTTCATTTAAAATACTGATATCCATCCACATCTAGCTGACCCCAATGAAATTGGATAACGCTATGTGCCTAACTTTTAAAGAAATTAGTTAGTTACACAAGTAAGTAGCAACGCCAGGCCGCAGTTGTACTGAGTACCTAAGTCAAAGCGAGACCAGGCCTTAGCAAGTCTACGTAGCTCCTAGACTGACGGCAGCATAGTTCGTCATGTAGGTAAGTAGGTCATTAACATTTCGGTGATTGCTAGCTAAGCTTATGGAATGGTTCAACTCTGCTGCTAACGTCGGCGTCGTTTGTGTCGTTATCACCGCACATATTAGACACAATGCAAAATCAGACAAACAGTGGTCAGGGACCGCCGACAATAAATAAATAAGTAGTTTTATTCAGCGACTAAGCAATAGATAACTGCCTCATTAGTCTAATGGTCCTAAGCGCGACTGCTACACTAGAGGTCTTGGGTTCTCTTCCCAAGTCGAGCGTTGTTGGGATTTTCTATGAAATTCCTAGTAGCAGCAGCTCAGTGTTTGGATTTGTGCCCTTTTAATGGCAATAGGCTCGCCCCCTATTACATGGGACCTTAACATAGGTACCGACAAAATGTGCATTATTACACCTCTGCCTAACCCCTCGGTGAATTCAGGCATGATGGTATGTTAATAAGCAATAGATAGTTTGACTTGAGTAGGTACCTAATACTGTGTTTTAATATGAAATATAGGTAATAATTATGTAGAGTGAGACTAGGCAATACTTACTAGGCATACTGGGACTTAACCGCGGTCGCAAGACCTGTAAACAAGGCGTCTTGGTCGCAGGATCACCTCTGCTAAATATTAGGTACCTACTCCAGGAACATCCAACCCAATTGCAGACTTCTCAAAATATTATCGTCCGATTTGTCAATAAGAAAATGTAAAAGAATTCCATGTGTTATAGAAATAGGTAGGAAATTACTTAGTTTCTTTTTATTCCGGAGAGCTAATTAACACTCCTTCGGTAACCAAGTTACTTAGTTAAGTCCTTACTTGTGTTTTTGAAAATAGTTGCACTGTACTTAGTTTATTTAAACTAAGGCAACTAATGTGCTTGTAAATGTTGTAGCATACTTAGTAGATGCTCATGATATCCTCGTAATACTGAAATTGAGTGACATCTTTAACCCTATTTATTGCTTCAGGCAGAACTAGGGTCACAATCAAGACAACAATTAAAAAGTATAGCTAAGTAACTGGCTAAGTTTTATGTTTTTAATAGGGATTCGTTAGAGAATACTTGACTCTGTAAACGGGAACTGTAGAAGGTGGTTGTGGAGTGATGTTAGTTGTTAACGTGTAGTGTTCCTCGCGGAGGAGTCTGGTGTGGGAGCGCTGGCGGCGGCGGCGGCGGCGTGGCCCTGTGCTGGTGATTGTGTGTTGTGGACATCGGCACGTCCTCGTCACGTGCGCGCTGTACGTGCCGCGCGGCCGCAGCGCGGCGCGGTTGCGACACGAGCACGACATTCCGACGTGCTGCAAGCTGCCTCGCGCACGTGCGGTACTTAAAGTACCTACCTACACCACAACGGTATTAGAGGATGTCCCCTGGCCCGTCAGTCTTGTAACAAACAGTTGTAACGCAGTGCTCAGAAGCTATTGGGGTTTTGGTGATGCTACGATAGTGGCGGTAAGACTCACTGGAAGAGAGGAAGTAGAGGACTCGGTGCCCTCAAAACTGGCTGATGCAGTAGACGTATCAGATACCGGAGGCCGCTAACAGACCTTCAGCATCATCGTGAGGCCTAGTCGGAACCGTGGCGAAGTCCCGCCGCCTCCGCTGGCAATGCTTGATCTTTAAAAGTTATAAAACAGTTCGAAAGAATTGTATATTTGGACTTGGTCTGTCCGGCTGCTCTGTGCCGCTGTACACTTTTCGTGAAGTTCCATTCCTCTTACCTACTACTTTCTACTGTAGCAAACAGCACCTGGCAATAACTACTTTAAGTTGCCGTGGCGAGGGCGAGCAGACTCGATGGCCAGACAACTTGCTGTCATAGAGTTTGGTATAAGTAGGTAGATATTATTCGATAATAGATCATTTGGTTTGACTACTAAACGCACAAAAATAATTCTACCTAGATCTTGGAAAAACAATACAAAACCTTGAACGTAATCAAGAACTAAGAAATGGTTTATTTAAAAGTTAATATTATTTGAATTTACCTCAGCGATAGCTAGCAATGGAAAATGCCCACCTCTATGACCATCGCTGCGCTGTACGCACAACAACCTAGATAGGTGTGTAGGCACTGCCTAAGTACCTACCTATTTAATTCCTCAGAATATTGAACTCTCTTACTTTGGCACGTGTTCTATCTACTCGTTACTAACGATAACGTTCAATAGTTTGTAAGTAAAATTCGATGAGTTGTGTTGTTCTGGCATTCAATGTTCCACAGCGCCAAGCAGTTCGAGTGAATTATTTTATTTGAATAATGAATACATGATATACTTAGTATGTTAGTGTGCTCACGTTTGTCACTTGGTCTGGTCTCGGGTGCGGTGGTGTGTCGCTGTTGGTCGCGACTCGCGAGCGCGATAAGGCCGCGGTTGTCGAGTTGTGGTCGCCACTAACTGTTGTTAATTTATTTATAACTGTTTAATTCGTTACAATTACATTGCGATGGCTCGACGTCTCTCGTTTAGGTAGGTACATCGCTGATGTAACGTAACTAGTCGTCATCAAAATCAACAGTTTCTGGAACCGGTTTGGTATCTACATCATTTAAAATAATATTCCGTTTAGTTTCTCTTGCATTTTATGCTCTACTTTTGACTTTATCAGTTCTGGACTGTCCTAAGTGTATAGTTAAATCTGCATTTTGATGAGGGTAGATATCTATAGTATCTTATTATTAAAAAAAGGAAAGATAATCTTCAGTCTAAACTAAATTAATTAGGTACATAGGTATCTACCTAAATAGAAAAGACCTTAGCCATAGTAAGAACCTCTAGCCTATCTAATATTGTAGATTCGA
This sequence comes from Subacronicta megacephala, assembly GCA_958496365.1. Lineage (NCBI taxonomy): Eukaryota > Metazoa > Arthropoda > Insecta > Lepidoptera > Noctuidae > Subacronicta > Subacronicta megacephala. The sequence continues at coordinate 15,751 of OY292516.1, forward strand.
TTAAATTTCAAAGGAGCACGTCATATAGGTACTTAGGTGACAACTTCTTTAGAATATAAAATGATAGGTACCTACTCCTAAACAGGAAGACCACTGTGGCAGATTTACTGAGTGTCCTCATGACCTCAGTTAAATATCGTTTAGGTAGGTAGGTAATAACAGTTAAAATTAAAAAGCCTTAAAAAGTTCAACATATTAATTATTTCGACTTACGTATAGATACAATAATAATTCAGGAAGATACCTACCTCAGGTGCTCGTAGCTAAGTAATGGGTAGCTGCTGATTAATGGATCTGCAAGCTTCATTTATGTTCGCCGCAGTGTGACTGTGAAGCAACTGCCATCAGATCACCGCAAGCAAATGTTGTCAGGCTTTTCAGGGTTGCGACTAACACTAACGATTGTCATAAGTGTTCATCTTAGGTAGCTCCTGCTCCACCGGCCTGCATAGTTACGCGTTCACAAGAACTACCTAAGTAGGTATTTTGTAGTAGGTATGATAGATATTTAATGCGCCTGCTCCACCTACGTAATGTAGGTACATAAAAAATGTTGTGTGACATCGACTCGGCTGCCGTAGGTAATACGTTATTAACCTCTAGCGTAGCAGTCGCGCTTAGATCCACTAGGGTTCACTAGACTAATGGAGTAGTTTAGACATTAACTAACACTGTTCCTAAATAAATCATTAATAAATATCAAGAACAGGACCTATGTTAGATCCTTGCGGCACTCCTGATGTCGTATTAAAAGGATCATTTTCGTACCCGCTTGACGCAAGTAGCTCGATTAGCATTCGACATCATACATAGGTAGGTAAGATGTATGCACATTATTGCACATGTAGGAGCCTTTACATGGTCGACGCAAATTAAGTCTTTTAAAAAATTGGTGTACAGCTATTTTGAACCCACTCGTTTTTCTCGGTTAAAACATGTAACCCGAAGGGTTAATAGTCCCTATTGCCATAAACCGGCACAAATCCAACTGTTACTGAGAATTTCTTTGAAAACCAATAACAGTTTACTTGACCTGGGAATCGAATCTAGGGCCTCTAGCGTAGCAGTTGCACTTAGGGCCACTAGACTTGTGAGGCAGTTATAACTAATTATGCTCGTATGTGGTGTTACGCCAAAAGATAGAGTGAGAAACAGTGTGATAAGGGAGCGTTCTGGAGTGAAAGAAGATGTAGTAACAAGGATTGAGAAAGGTATGTTAAGATGGTTTGGTCATGTAGAGAGAATGGATGAACGGAGATTGACGAAACAAGTATATATGGTGAGTATGGATGGACGAGTTGGAAGGGGAAGACCTCGGCGAACGTACCGCAACCAAATTACGGATGTTCTTAAAAAAAGGCCAGGTTCCGAGAACCCTATACCGACGGTCATGCATGAAGAGATTAATGAATGTAGATGAAGCGAAAGTAGTGTGCCAGGATCGTAGCAAGTGGAAATCTATAGTCTCTGCCTACCCCCATGGGAGACAGGCGTGACAATATGCTCGTATGTAAATGCAGAGATTTCGAGAAAACAGTTCGAATGAAATCAAAGTGGAGACATCATTGTTATCACCAGATTTGTAGAAAGCAGTGCTCAGAGCCGAATGATGACAGGTTGTAGGTAGGTATGTACCTATGTAAAGCATGGCTTTCAAAACCGTTGATAAATTAACTTTTTTTAACGTAAACGATAATTTTGCGATTTTTTTAGCAGGTCACTTGTTTCCTAGTATGAATAGGTCACTGATACAATGTTGATACCTATAAATTTAATGAGATGATGAAGAGTGGGGAGTATAGTAATAGGTACCTACCTATTTAGGTCGAACTGGACGCATAAATAGACTGATGAAAAATATTTTTTGAATATGATTAAGGTACTCTACTACTATCTTTGCACCCGCGCGTCCCTTTCTATCCTGATTAGAGATGGGCGTCCTATCCGACTCTGTTTTATACCATGTAGGTAGTCATAGTATGACGATAGTGATCGTGATTTGGTTTATTATTTTTTAATTATTACCCGGTATAAATTAAAAATTGGGAAGGTAAAAATGGGTATTAATAATTTATTTACCCGAAGTTCGGGTTTTTACCGGGTAGACACCCATCTCTAATCCTGATAGAACTTACTACGTAAGTAATAATATGATAATTAAGTAGAAGGTATCATATCATCCAGTGACATGTTTATCCTTTGTGTAGCGTTATCAACTTATGTGAAGTCCTGAGTTCATTTCCCAGGTTGAGTTGTTTGGGTTTTTCTATGAAACTATCATGATACTCTCAGCAGCAACTGGGAATTTGGATTTGTGCCAAGTTAATGGCAATAGGCTCGCCCCCCTATTACATGGAACCTAAACATATCTACCGGCGACCTGTGGGTACAGGCGTAATGTTAAGGTATATATATTATGTTATGTTAGGATACCTAAAACCTCATATTCATGTAGGTATGTCACAAAACATAGTAGGTATATTTCTATTTTTTTTTCAATCGTACCTGCCTGCTGACCGCTTTGTCTATTGTATTATGTATGTCTATATAATATGTATCTTCTTTTTTTTGAGACAAAATATCTAAGACTGCTTTTTCTTTTCAACCGATTTCAAAAAGGAGAAGTTCTCAAATCGTCTGTAGGTTGTTTTTTTTGTATGTTTATTACGCGATATCTCCGGTAATTATGGATCGATTTTGATGACAATTTTTTTGTTTGGTAGGTCATACTTCAGAGGTTGTCCCATTTAAATTATATCGAAATCGGTTCATTATTCTTTCCAAGAAATAATTGTCAGGCTGTATTTTCAACTGCAATGGATTTATCCTAAAAACACCAAGTGTAGTTAACATAGTACCTTTAGTCAGTAGTCACCTACCGCCAGTGTCAGGCCGCAGGTCTGGTGTCTGGTGGAGTGTGGTGGGTGTCGGTCCACCGCTTCCACCGCCTCCACCGGCCCGCGCCCGTAGGTGCCTAAGTACCTACCTACTCACGTACCTACAAGTAGGTTCGTGCGCGCCAGCTCCGGCGACACCTTGTTTATATTAACGCTCGCTCGATGTTTACACTTACAACTGCCGCTTCATTTTTGCCGTTCATTATATTGTCATTGAGTCGCGTTATCTCCTCGCAGGCCGTCTGTCTTCATTTGGCAAATTTTCGGTAACCTTAACTCTGTCAGATAGCAACAATACCTACCTACTTTGGTAGATAAATAAATTATTTTTTATGTACACTAAGTGTCTATAAATTGTTTTATCGTTTCTTAATGTTTATGTAAGAAATCGAGTCGTATTGATCGAGCGCGTTGGTTGGTTTGGTTAGCGGAATGTAGAGATTAATGATGTAGTAATCCGGCTGTGCTTGTGACGTCACATCCACGTCGTGTATGAATGGCCGCGCGGCTGCTGAGCCAGCATCCGCCTAGCGTCACCTACGCACACAACAGTAGCTATGCTCAGTGCACACTATAAGAACTTAGGCAAGTAGGTACCTAGTTCCTGCATCTACCAACAAATTAACAAGAAGATAGTCATATTTTTTTATTTACTGTAAAAGATAAACAGGTGTTATCGGATGCTGACTTAGCTAAGACACTATAGATAGGTCCTATTTTAATTTGCGCCTGCATGCCTACTATATTATTTTGGTTGCCACTTTAATATCCAAACTTTATGATAATTTAGTTAGGCGTCAATAGACGTCGCTTACATTTAGAGATAAGATGAAAGATGATAGTAGGGTCACCATATATTTCTTAGAATTTGTCAGGACATGTCCCTCATTTAAGATGAAAAAGTACCTACCTACTCGCTGCGTATAGGTATCACACTAGGTATAGGTATGCCAGTACGACAGTAAACTTTAGGCATCATATATTACATAAGTATGTTCTATACGTCCTATAGTCCATTTTCGTGAAATATTAAGTATTATAATAATAGAAACCGGTTTTAGGTAGGAAATACTTAATATTAGGTAGTATTTTGACCTATAGGCAGGTAGGTACCTAACAAGGCCACAACTACTTGCTTGCTGCTTCTTTAAATTATAAACACGTGATTAAAGCCGCGTTAAAATGATTTAATAATACCTACTTATAACTATGTAGATGGGGTAATGGGCAGTACGCCTCGACATGTACTGTACGTGATCGACATCGACCACTCGACGGTACACAAGAGTTATGTTTTAATTTTCCAAACCGCTGGATCGTGTATTTCGTTGTGTGGTTTCTGCGAATGAGTAACGCTATCGTCCACTTCCTGCGGTGCGCGCGCGCCAGCATTGTGCGCCGCGAGCCCGCGACACTTAACCTAGTGAGAGTGAGAGCGCGCCCCCGGCCCCCGGCCCCCGCCCCCCGACCCCGGGACCCCGCACCTCGCGCTATATGCTAACAATATAGTGTTTGTCGATCTGCACACACGGATTAATTTATGGCAACCACTCTAAAACCAAAAGCAAACGAACCCTCCAGCCGCAGTCAATTGGTTGTGCAAATACTTACGTTTTGTGGCCCTTCTTGCCTCTTGGTTGTTTGCGCTTCATAACATTTTTTTGTTCTAAAGCTCGGAAACATCGGGCGGAAGAGCTCCGCGAGAACCCTCTGTACGAAAATTATATATCAAATTCACGGTTCACCTATTGCGGTGGTTAAGACATGTCAACAACGCTTGTTTTTTTATGTAGGTACCGCGATTTATAAAGAGGTACGATACATTATAATACTTATAAGTGAAAAGCACCTATTCCTACTAGATAGGTATACCTCGGCTCAATCCGATAGAGCCGGAGCAGACGGTCCCAGGGTGTCGGGTGTCCTGGGCGCAGCGCGTGGGTGCCGCATGCCGCGCCCGCGCCGCGCCGCCCCGCGTGAGAACACACCGGAACTCGCCACACATTCATACGCACATCTCTCGTATGTATAAGTAATGCACAACACGCTGTCATCAAATACGTCCACGTTAGTGTACACACAAGTAAATACATATACCTACACAGTAGGTACGAAGCCCAGCAGTTTTATTATTGACTTATTCTGTTTGAAAATAATTAATACCGTTAGGCATGTTTGCGTTTTCCTCTAATATTCGAGTTTGTTTATTATTACCAATTAGTATAAGGAAAATCCCGCTATATATAGTCGGTCGGCGACAACCGCCCAGCGCTAGTATTCTATTAAATTCAATCTTGATATAAAATTGTAATGAATCAGAATTAGGTATAAGTAGGTTATAAAGTGAAAACTGGTAACTAATAGTCTCCAATGCTTAGACCTTTGTATTGTCTTGACTCTATTTTTAACCGAAATTATAGAAACAATGAATGAGCCAAACCCAAAGGGAATACCTATTTTACCTTTTACTAATGTAAAAAAATGGCTACAAGCTATTTGGAGCATAGCATTTAGCGTTTACGGAAAGGAAAGTAAGAATTAGCAGTTAGAGGAGGACGGTGACGATCAGGGGCACGGAAACGAAAACAAATGAGGAAGTGTTTCAAATGGATAGCAACCGGCCAATGGATAGGACCAGGAACATAACACGGTAGCTTTCCTTTTTTTCGATAGCGAGGAACGGATAGGCCTACCTACGAAGCTACCTAGACAAAAATATAAATCAAGTAGTTTGAAAAAGTAAAAACTGAAGGCAGGGAAAGAGAACCGTGGAAAATGTCCCATGGACAAGAGCCACGTTCTGCAATTAAACAAAACGATCGCCAAAGCAGTCGATACTGCGAAAACTATTCATGAGATATTCAGAATGTACTAGGTGCTCTTGTAATAGGAGCGTATCATGGCAGGGTCGGTCATTAACACTTCGTGAACATGTCGTTCATCTGGTGCGAGTATTTTTTATATTAATTGGCTATTGTCATAAATAGGGAGAGATAATTGAGAACCCATATAAAACAATATGGTTAACTGCAACCAACCTAACGAGTTTAAGAACTTAAACCTTGGATCTTGCGAAACCATCAAAGTGGTTTCAGCAGGTTTTATTCGTGAACATGTAGAATATACAACAATGGGATATGTTGCGCAGGTGATACGCCGCCCGCCGCCCGCCGCCGGCGCTCTCTGGATTGTTTGTCGACACGACACTTTTTGTGGTGGTCCCATTCTAATGCGCCATTTTACACGTTTTAAGAGTCCTCGGATCGTTTCCAAATTTGTACACTATTTTTTGTGCGTGTCGAGTGACGGCTTAAGTGTCTCGAATGAGTTATTTGTATAGGCCCTTGACGTTCCGGTGCGGGATCAGGCTGATGATACACAAATAACGACCGGCTCGCATACACCATCGATCTCGCACCGTACAATATGCACGCCATATTTTACATCGTTGTCCCTGGGGACAGTTTTGTTATGCGAAAAGTTGGAGTATACGGAAAGCTTGCAAGTTGCCATAAATGTAACACGTTTGTAAGGATGTGTGACGTGTGCTGTGTACTGTGTGTGGTCAGCGTCACGCAGCGCGGCCAGCACGTGCACCCGCTGACGATGCTAATGCGCTGCGGGCGCTGGTAGCGGCCTCGCCACGTGCCACTGAGCCACACTACTGCAGCACCGCGCACCTTACGGGATGCGGGTTGTAACACACGGTTTAACACTCACCCACTATTGATATCATTGCCTCGAATGCGTCTAATAGCTTCTAACCTATGTGATAAGCCAAGGTAGAATAGGTACAGCAAAAAAAAACTAAGCTTCATATATCCATCTCTCACCAAAAAACTAGTGTTAAGTATAAGTGTATAAGTAGGTATATGTTTGAAGCTATATGCGATGTCAAGGAAAATATGACAAGAAACGGTTAATATAGTAGGTAGGTATGTTGTTGACATAAAATATTATTTTTAGGTACAGTACCTACTTACTTACAGAAACCAGTCAACCAACCGTTCTAAAGGAATCAGTTAGGTACAGGCCACAACTTATGTAAAATTGCTTGATTGCAGTCAAGGAGAACTTTTCGGAAAACTAAACAATTTACCCCACAGGTTCAGGGGTTAGTTCAATCGAGTTGCTGGTAAAACTAATTTGGTGCTTGTGTAGAATTTCTTTATCTTTTGCCGTGAGTCAGGGCATGTTATTGTTGGTATCGAACAGCGTGCTCGCGGCTAGCGTGCAGCAAGCTGTGCTACGTCACCGGTGCAAACGTGCGCGTACGACTTAGCGCTCCACTTCCGCGTTCTCGTCTTGTACCTAAATGGTGTCGCTGTTTATATCGTCGCTCTGTAACCATCACACCGCCTTTGGTTTATCTCGGCGGAGGTGGTATGCGTCACTGTATTCTTTAGTAGGTACAGAAGCATTCATGATTAGACTTTATGAATATCTTGGCGCTTTCAAAATCTGCGATATCTTTGAAAGCTTTGATCTGATTAAAGCGGTTAATTTTGACAGTAGATAGGTTAGTCAAACGTATTGGTATTGTTTGTTGCGGTGGCAGAGAGCGAACCCACGTCGCGTAATGAATGCAAGCGGGTCGAGGGCGGCTGCGGGGCGTGCGCGGGGCGCGGGGCGCGGGGCGCGGGCGCGAGCGCGAGCACCACGATAACGCATACCTACTTCCGAGACGTTCCGAGCCATTAGCCTCACTGCGCTCTACTTAACAACTACACGCTGGGTACTTGGTATTCTTAAACGATGTTAAAATGTTTTATACCAACACGACGCTGCGCGCGCGCCGCCTTCTGATGTTCCTCGCTACATAGGTAGGTACTTACCTAATTATGTCTTGCATACTTTACACACTGGTAAAGGTCCATCGTCACGTACATACATAACACCCATTAGCACATATTCCTTGGAGTAGTTTCTTAATCATGCGTACTACCATGAATTGGTTCCATCGATGTACTTACATCTAGGTACCAACACTCCTTTATAAAAAAAAACATGTGTTAACAAGAATATAAGATATGTCTTGCGTCTCAGGCCTATTTAGAAATTATGATATTCCTAGGTAGTGGATGGAAAAACAGAATAACAGTTATTTCAAAGAAGTAGTTGATTTAAAGTGTAAGAGTTTTTGCATTAATTACAAGAGGTGAGAACTGAAACTCCTATTGATAGGTACTCATACCTACACCATATTAACATCTACTTACGTAGATACATTTTTACTGGATGAGATACCTACCTACCAAGTTAATAATGATGAACTCTTCAGTGAAGAGGTCATACATATGGTTTATTACGGAAATGTAATCGACCCTTAGTAGGTACCTACCTACATAAAATATACCATAATATTTTCAGTATTATCCAAAAGGTACCTAAATTTTGAAAACAGTTAGGTACCTAGGTACTTAGGTAATTACCGGAAAATTTATAACACTGTAGGTAGGTATTGTTTACCTACAATATTATCAAAGAACTTTCTAGTTTGAATGGGAACATGAAAAATTTTAATTTTCATTACAAGTAGGATACAAACATTAATCGTATTAATATAGATAGGTACCCATTTCATAAATAACACAATATAAGGTATACTAATAAACCTCGACGTTATGAAAATAGACCTTACTAGCTTTCCGCCCGCAGCTACGCCCGCGTGGACAGCACGATTTTGACTGTTTAGTTTTTTCCAATTCTGGTGGGAAATTACAAATTATCTTTACATATCTTTCCGTCCGCTTCCTTGCTCGGGTAGACCACAAAATTTGCCCAACTTTATTATTTACCGAAATATAAACGCAGCTTATATCCTTTCCCAAGGTCTAGTCTATTTTTGTACCAAATTTCGTCAAAATCCAAACGGATCTTCATCCCCTATTTGATCCCCACACAGTTTGAAATTTCAAAAACCCCATATCAAATATTTATTTCTTTCTTATCAAGTGCCTAAACACAAAAGTTCAGCGTTTATCTTCAACAATGACAAACTCCAATACAATTTTTCATCCCTTTTTTTAGGACAAAACGTAGCTTATATCCTTTCCCAAGGTCTAATGTATTTTTGTACCAAATTTCATCAAAATCTGTTCCGAGGTTGGGTTTCAAAGCGTGACTTTGTCTGGATTTCCATATGAACTTTCATCCCCACACAGTTCGAAATTTCAAAAACGCTGGAACAATTTTTTATTTATTTCTTATCAAGTGCCTGAATTCAAAGTTTCATCGTTTTATCTTCAACAATGACAAACTCCCATACAAATTTTCATCCCTTATTTCAACCCCTTTTTTACAACAAAACGTAGCTTATATCCATTACCAAGGTCTTGTCTATCCCAGTACCAAATTTCATCAAAATCGGTTGAGTGGTTTAGGCGTGAAAGCGTAACAGACAGACAGACATAGTTACTTTCACATTTATAATATTAGTAGGGAGTAGGGATTGTATGTAGGTATGTACATACAGAATAATAAGCAAAATGAGCTCGCTCAAGTAATTGAGTGTGCAAATTAGCATGGTAGGTACATGTAGGTGAGCGCTCAAGACCTGCGCACTGACAATTAGTGGCGGCCGCGGCCGCGTGAAATATAGATCTCGTTAGCATAACAACCTACACAGTACACAGTACACAGTACACACAGTGACACATTACTTACATACGCGTAACGTAGTCTGCGCGAGGACGCGAGTCTCACTCTCATCTGTTAGCCCGTTACACTTGCTGGTACTCACATCGTAAGCTTACGTTGATGCAAACATCTATCCGAACAATAACATAGGTAGGCCTAGCTATTTAAATATTAACACTGTAAAATTACCTATAACTAATAAATATCCCGAATAACGGTTCATGTCCATGTGGACACTCTACTTGTTTGTTCCGTGGCAACAGTTTTTTTTACAATATAGGTGGTTTATAATTATGTAAATATAGATCGGTGGCCCACGGTTACGTTAGTAACTACCTATAAGGGTAGGTCCAGTGGGGTGGTGCAGTGGGGGCGGTAGGGCCACTTGTAGGGGGCGGCCAAAGTTAACAATGATATTGACGATTGTTCTTGCTGAAAAGTAATTTAGAATTACGTATTGTAAATAAAAGACGACTGCTACCGTGGAGGTCTTAGGTTCGATTGCCTGGTCGAGCAAAGTGTTATTGAGTTTTTCTATGAAATTCACTGTAGCAGTTCGAAATCTGGATTTGTGCCCGGATACTGGCAATGGGCTCGCTCCCTATTACCAACATGGGACCTAAATATAGGTACTGGCGAAGCGTGGGTGTACATTAGTACACCTCTGCCTAACCCTTCGGAGAACAGGGATTAGACCGTAGACGTATACGTAGACCTACCGTTACACCGTAGACGTGGACCAATGTTACACTGACATTGTTTTTCTATATAAGCTTTATGCAGCTTTAGGTAGTCTGCTCTTTTATAATAAATATTGATTAAGTAAATATTGTTTTAATTAGTAGTGGCGGCGGCGGCGGTGGCGGTGCGGTATATTCTCGCTGCGCGTACACCGGCGGCTCGCCGTACTTCGGGAACGGCGCCGAGATAGCTGCGCAACCACAGATCTGGACCTCCAGCGCAGGTAACCCTCGCCCACACCACGTGCTGCGCGACAGGCCCGGCGGCCAGGCGCGACGCGCTACACCGTCATGTTGTTAAGTAGCTATAGTGAGTGTGTGTTGTGTGTGGCAGGAGGGTCTCCTAACTATGGCGGCGGCGGCGGCGTGGTGCTGGGCGAGGAGTACGCGGAGGGCGGCGGCGGGGGCGCGGAGGGCGCGGGCGGCGCGGGGGGAGGGTCGCTGCCCGCCTTCAGCGCGCGCTTCGGCGGCGCCTTCGCGTGCCCCACCTCGCGCCCCAACACCGTGTACGGCTCCGGCGCCCTGCCCGCGCCGCCCTACTCGCACCAGGTAACAGACACTCATTATGTATTTATATGGAGCATCTGATACTAGTCGCCATCACAAACATAGTGCAGACTGTGACTGAGACTTGCCGAGTGCATCGAAACTAAACAAAAATACTTACATAAAAAAAACTAGATATAAGTAATCCTATTGCCAAATAACATTGTGTAATAACATAGGTATGAGTACCTAGGTACGATCCGTCAACTGATAAGTACTTGGTGTTTAGTTGATGTGAGTGTCTCCCGTGAGTTATGTCCAGATCCAGAGGCACCGTCACACCTAAACATGTTGGTCATGTTTCCTTGTCTGTTTCCAGGAGGTGTGGACCTTAGAAAGCAATCGTCGACCACAAATGTCCGCAGCCGCCAGTCTCTCTGCCAGTAAGTAAATATACTACCTAGGTAAATAGTTATATAATTAAAAGCAAACATAATGTACGTCTGTAGATAAATGTAGAACTTTTGATGTAGTAGATACCTACCTATACCAATACCTTAACGTCTCCTGTCATGATCAAAAAGGTACCTACCTACCAACCTATTTCAGTGAGACCTTCGACACGAAACGTCAGACAATTATAGTAGCGACTATAAAAACATAGTGGTTAAAACAAAACAATGATTGGATCATTGTAGTGTTGAAGTCCACTCGCTATGATTCACGGCGGCCGGCGGCCTCGACACATCCCAGCATACACATGGCCACGATACACTTTGTTCACTCATCGCGTCAAAGGTTACGTGTTAGGTACTAACCTACTACACACAATGTAGGGACACACGTACCTACTACTTCTACCATAATATGCTGTACCTATGCTGCAATAGAACTTTAGTGGGATGATCCCATGATCCCAACCCAATCCACAAGAGTTTTTATTTAGTAAACAATGTGCAAAGCATAAGTTAGATAATTGATTGTAGATCCTGTAGATACTGCGTTGTTTACAATACTAAAAACGTCAAATAAACCAAATATTTATCAGATAGTAGGAGCGCAGCGCTATAACCGGTCATACATAAACTCATAAAATAAGTTTGATGATTCCCATATCAGATAGCGACAGTGTGGGTGGGGGGAGGGTTATGTTTTTGTGGCAGGTCACGTCGCGATAGCCCGCGCGTCGTTTGCGGTACAGTACGGTACGGTACAGCACGGCGCGGCGCGCTGTCGCTGTGTCCCGCTACTCCGCTGCGTTTTTTGTTCAGTCACAGATCGTTTCCAAAGGGCACAGGCGATAAGCGCGCAGTTCCGGCATTATTTACGAGCGCTCGTGTGAACCCCGCGCTATATTTCAAGCAGCCCACTTAAACCTTCATCAGTCTTCGCGATGCTCCAATTCTAATTTCATTTCAGTTTTGTGACTCGTAAACTATATTAATATCTTTTCTCTGAATAGTCGTCGGCCAGGAAGCTTTTTTATAACAGACAGTTATAATATAAATATTTTCTGTTTAAGTACACATGTCCAACTAAGTATTATTAAGCCCATGACATAATAGCTTCAAACCTATTATATAAACGCAAAGCTAGGTAGGTATAGTAGTTATACCAAAGCTAAAAAAAACTAAAATTTTTAAGAAGTCTATGTCAATCTTTGTCGAAAGTTCGCACTGAAAGAAGGAATTGATCAACTGGCTGACATAATAATTACCTACTTAAGTACCTAGATCTCAAACTACTGCTATGGCGTAGGAATGCGAAGGCTTTAAGGGATCTTAAGAGATAAGCAAAAACTAAATCAACAGGACAGTCATGATAACTGTCTAAGTCAAGTCGGACATTATTCTGAGCGAACGCTGGAGGCTAGAGCTTTGAACAAGTGCACCGCCTGACACAAAAGCCGAAGCCTTAAATAATTTACACCTACATTACCTAATAAGATGAGCAATCGGTTCTAAGTATTTAATGTTATTAATTTCTGTAAATACACATTTAAAAGATACTTTACAAGTCAATGTTTCAATATTTTAAAGTATCCCAGTTAGGTACCTACTTAGGTACTAGATGTTGCAGACATTTCAGAAGTGACGACCTCTGTGAAAAAGCAGCGAAACTCTGCTATTTTTGTAAAGAATCTTACTAGCCCCCTTTTCAGGTTTTTCTTATCAGAGTGGTTTAGGCTGTGTACTTATTAATTTGATAGCTAGATCAGTCAGTCAGTATTACTCGTTTATGGGTAGAAGATAAATGATGAAATAAATAATCCGGCTCGCTTTTCATCTCCGCATTAAAAATGTCAATGTACCCGGCAACAATGGTGGCGCAGCGCCGTCGCCGCCGCGCGTTGTTTAATCAGTTCTGGTCGCGGTTTTCCCTGTGGACGACGCACTGAATCGTTTGTAACGACAAACATCCATTGATACTGTTTACCATTTACCATTAGTAGGTATAAAGCTGTCGGCCGCAGCGAGCCTCGGCCTCGTAAAACTAACGCCACACCGCTTCGAGCGTGTTTGCATAGGTCGCACCAAAAAAACCATGTCTTGTTTTAAAATGAAGTCGTTCCCTTTTAAGCGCATTAAAATCGCATTCCGTAAATGGTATCGGATAAGGCACGTGCCGCGCAAACAGCGCTCGCGTCCGGCGCGCCGCGTCCGGCGCGTCCGCCGTCCGGACCACTCGCCCGCTATCGCTACAAACAAAGCCTCCACAAAAAACACACGACCACGTCAAAGCCGTGTCTCTGCATATTTGCTCACTGACACTAGACTCACTAATGTGTAGTGTTATCACGCGCCGCCAGATGGCGACTTATCGCCGCAGGACGAGCGCCTTCTAATTTGACACCATTAGGACATAGCTGGCCAGTGACGTCACTCGTCGTCGGGACCTAGAGCTTTCACCGCACTCCGTCATCCCTGTCCCCTGTATGTAACTTGAAGTCTGTTCAGACAGCGCGGAAGGCGCAGGACATGCAAGGAACACGACAGTCGACAGGCGCGCGGCTCTCTCCTCCATTTCATTAGTTCACTAAATTTTATTCTAGTTCAAGTTCAAATGTTTTTATTTCAAATAAGCGTTTATAAACCGTTATGACTCTAGTTGCACGGTTCCAAAAAGTTGGTCCTATGGAGAAGAATCCGGCAAGAAACTCCATAAACTTAAATAAAAGGTTATTATGGCGATAACAGGATGTGAGGATTGCCTCATTAGTCTAGTGGTCCTAAGCGTGATTGCTACGCTACAGGTCCTGGGTTCAAGAAGATAACAACAACACTTGTCTTGTCTTGTCTTGGTCTGGGAACAAGAGATACTAACCATGTGAAGACATCCCGAAATACTGAATATATTTATTCCATACTAGCTTTCCGCCCACGGCGTTGCCCGCGTGTTCGTTTCAATACGACAGCAAAATCCCCATTAACAAAATGATCCGCCATTTATTGAATTAATTTGTTACAAAAAATGTGATAAATGAAGAACCGCTCGACCGATTTTGTGCAAACTTCACATAAACCATCTACTAATGTTTACTATTGTTTACTAAATAAATATATTGTTTACTAAATTTGGTTTGGATAGGTGAGCCCGTTCTTGAGTTATAAAATTACAACGAAAAGTGGCATTGATTTTTATATATATAATAGAATAGATAGATAATAGATGGAAAAAACCAGGTTGCCAGGGAGGCCACAAGTGCATCGGTTTTTGACACCACACATATTTATAATATTGTCGATGTAGTCCTTGACTTTACTTATTTTTAAATGTCTTGCCGGTGAGACTGGTGACAGATTTTAGGAGTTCATTGTAAAAATGCAAACAATTTTCTAGAAATTATTTATTTGTTTGTATTATTATTAATTATTATATATTATATTTATTTGTTTTAGTTAATCTAAATTTAGGTGCCACTATTTTATGTTTATCTTTAGTATCATGGTTGTGAAAGTCGCTATGGAGTCTGAACATTATGGAGATTTATATGGACATAAGTACTTATATGATGTTTTCAAAAGTATAAAGCTAGATGTTTTGTTGACTAGATCGAGTTTGCCACGTATAAGAATTAAATTATTTTTAACTTGTAGATTTTGTAACAAGAATTTTAAACATTTTGTTTTGCTAGCATTAAATAAGTAGTAAATTTTATTAGCAGCAAACCAGATATTATGTACTTAAGTAGATAGGTAAGGATCTTACGCTCTCATTTGCATTAAAGTGATTACTATTATTTCGTTCGATTTTAAATGAATAAAGTATCGTCAGCAAATAGAACTATATTAGATAACTCAGACATCATATTATATAGGAGAGGTCATTTATGTAGGCTAAGATAAGAAAAGGGTCTAAATAAGAGGCCTGTGGAACCCTCATTATGACTGTAGACGCGGGAGATGTGACTCCATTTATGCCCACTTCTTGTCGGAGCTCCATGCTCCGCTGCAATTCCATGCAAAGGAAATACACATATTTCCATTAGGTATAGTGTTCAGTCATTACGCACGTTGTACAAGCACAGACAGTAAACATGTTGAGTGTGTATGAGCGAGCAGCCCGCGCACACCGCACACCGCACAGCGCACATGGCCGGGTTCCCATTACAAACGCCAATAACGGCCGGCTAATGACATCCATGTTTTATGCTTATTACGAGTAATCGGAAACTTCACTATTTAATTCAGTTAAATCTCTGCCAAGTGTTGTGCGCAGTCGCAGTGTAACTGAACACGCGGCCGCGCGCCACATGCCGTCTCGTCTACGCCTAATATTAGTTTCAATAACAACTTACTAAATCATTAACAAGTATTGAGATTATTTCTCATGTTGATGTGGTGTGGATGTGAGCTAGTGTGATGACGTGGGCACAATGTTCAGCCTAGGGTTAGTAATCGGAATAATAACTATAATATCTTTGATGGTGTAATAAATTATTA
The DNA here is from genome assembly GCA_958496365.1 of Subacronicta megacephala. Lineage (NCBI taxonomy): Eukaryota > Metazoa > Arthropoda > Insecta > Lepidoptera > Noctuidae > Subacronicta > Subacronicta megacephala. The sequence continues at coordinate 31,456 of OY292516.1, forward strand.
ATCAAGAGATAAGAGTAGAACATTTGATCGAGTAGGTAGGTAGGTATAAAAACATGAAGCTATTGAGCTTTGACAATATACTAAGACTACTTAACCGGTATCTACCAGAGATACAGTTTCCGTTTCCTTTTGTAATCGTTTCCAAAATATATGAAATTAGTATCTAAGACGTGTGCGGCTCACACGACGTGCATGAAGCTCGTGTGTTCCCGCAGAGGCAGACGAGATGAGTAAAGCGACGTACACACATGCATGCGTGTGTGTACGTGTGTAGGAGTGCGCAGGCGCACGTAACGGTCTTGGATTCCATTGAAACCGTACGCGGGCGCGGGTCGCGCGGCGGCCGGCGGCGGCGGCGGCACGTACGCGCTGGCCTCCACCGGCCTTTGTTGCGACGAACACAGCTACCTACAATAACCGCTGAAAGTGCGTCGGCTAGTTGCATTCGCACCTATATGGCAAGCACTACATAACATTATATTACTAATACGTGTCGTAAACAATGGTTGTATGCTTCAATTGTCCTAAATCCTGTACACTACCACTAGTGTATCTGTAAAGCACATTAATCAGCCGAGCCGAGCGCCTACTAGATAGCCTACGACGAATCTGAAACTACTAAGTTTTGGGTGTGTTAAGGCAGTTTCGTCGAAACCCCAACGATAGATTTGTCAATTGTTTACCTTGTGTTGAAGATATTGTCAAATTAAATATTATTCCACTAACTGCCTCATTAGTCTTGTGGTTCCAAGCGCGACTGCTATGCTAGAGGTCTTGGGTTTGATTCCCAGGCCGAGCAAAGTGTTATTTTCTATGAAATTCTAGCAGCTGGGAGTTTGATATGTGCCCGGTGAATGGACTGTATTCCCCGAAATGTGGGTGTACCAATGTACACCCACATTTTGATTTGTTTTCACAATATTGTGTACTTACGATCTGTACTACTTATTATGTATTCTGTGGTATGATTTACTAATTAATTGATCACTAGTATGGACTACTAAGTATTGGCCGCTGTTTTACTGGCATCCCGCAGGATGTCGACACCGGCGGCGTGACCGTTACCGCTCTTGGGTCCAACTAAACCTAACAGCTATCCTAATTAAAATCACGTACCTAATTAAAATCGTAGCGATGTCGCAGCGACTTAATCGTTGAAACAGTTTTTCTATTCACATCCGTCGATCGGACCGATTTAGAAGTCATCCTATTGAAAAATCGTTGAACCGTATTCACACATGTTCATTGGTTAAGAATTGTTCTAAAACGTTGGCTTCACAGTATTCACATAACACTGGAAAACTGTTTCAACGGTTAAGTCGCTGCGACATCGCTACGGTTTTAATCACGTGAATCGGGCTACAGGTGTCTTCATAATTACATGAAAAACATCAATATCATTTGAAACGTTTAACATAACATAACATACCATCACGCCTGTATTCCCCGAAGGGTTAGGCAGAGGTGTACTTAATGTACACCCACAGTTCGCCGGTATGTTTGGGTCCCATGTAATAGGGGGCGAGCCTATTGCCATTCACCGGGCACAAATCCAGACTCCGAGCTGCTACTGAGAATTTCATAGAAAAACTCAATAACACTTTGCTCGCCCTGGGGATCGAACCCAAGACCTCTAGCGTAGCAGTCGCGATTGGGACCACTAGACCAACGAGGCAGTGAAACGTTTAAAAGTAGAATAATTAACTTGCTACTAAGTATTTGACAGGAGAAATACTCGCGGCTTCGTATGTTAATCGGGAATACCTAATGTAGCTTTCTAACTAATTAGTATTTATGTAATCTTCTTCTTTATGTGTATACTCGTAAGTACTTATGTATAAAAATCGATTGTTGTTAGTTAGTGTCGCTGAAAACTCTAGAAGGGCCAGACCGATTTAGTTAATTTTGACTTTTGAATGTACAGGGAATGTTTAAACGGTAAGAAGATATGGAAAATTTGGACCCGGTAGATGGCGCAGCTATCGAATTCTTGCAGGACGACATGGGTCCGTTCCACTAGTTACCTAGGCATAAAAACTTGTCGGTGGGTGTGCGCGTGCGTCGTTATGGCACAGTGGTAGCGTAGCGGCGGCGGCGCGCGGCGGGTCGATGCACGCGCCCGTTAGCCGCGGGACCCGCTGGCCCGCTCTGACCAACTGTACCAGTTGTCGTGCTGGCGCCCAGCGTGGTGACGTCACCGCGCGCGGCGGCGCGGGGACGTGCGCGCGCGCGCTGTGTCAGCACTCAGCACGCTCGCCCCGTCAATGAATCACAACACACTGTCACTGTCAGGGTCGCCGACTTCTTTGTTTATTAAGTTCCCGTCACAAACTTACGCTTACTTGCACAAAATGCGCAGCGTATTCAATATGTAATATTGAATAATACATACGTAATAAGAATAACATATTTAATTGATGTAGGTAACACGTCGAAATGTTAATTTGTGTACATATAAGTAATATGCACCTACATACCTACTTAGGTAACAAATGATAATCCTACTCGCCACAAAATAAAAAGCCTACTATGATGATGTCGTTGGCGTAGGTAGGTAGGTAGGTAGGTAGGTAGGTAGGTAGGTAGGTAGGTACCTGTAGCAGTACATGACAATGAAGGACTTGTAATGAGACGCAGGTAACAAATATCTGTGTCGGTGGTACTTTAAACTCCGAAGGCACACGTTTGGGCAAGTTAGTTTGTCCAAATGCGTGTCTGTAGTGTAAGCAGTTAAGTTCGGACGCTCGGCAAAGGCGTGCAGGTGTGAGCTACTTGTAACTAGCGTGTGTTGCGCAGTCGACATGGCGGAGTTTTTCACGGAGGGGCGAGAGTGCGTGAACTGCGGCGCCATCCACACGCCGCTGTGGCGCCGCGACGGCACCGGCCACTACCTGTGCAACGCGTGCGGCCTCTACAACAAGATGAACGGCATGAACCGGCCGCTCAAGCAGCCGCGGCGGCTGGTACGTCAGCGCCTCGCCGCGCCCCACGCGCCCGCGCACGACGTACGCAACATGTGCTCACTAACCCCGCTCGTCCCCCCCGGCCCGTGAGATCCGCGCCCGCCGAGCGTCCGCTCAACTGCTAGCTTGCGCTCCGCTCAGCGCTCAGTCACCCTTGTTCTGGTTGCAGTGGCCGCGGAGGGGGCCCCGCCGGGCGCGGATTTCTACAAGGGCTTCCTGTTTAACGGCATGGCGACGTCGCACGCGCACGCGCTACCCGCGCCCGCGCCGCTCGCGCACTCCGCGCACCAGCCCTCCACCCCCTCTGACTACAAACAGAAGAAAGGGGTACGTGCCCCGCGCATTCCCTTGCCCACACCCCACACCCATACCCATACCCGGCGCCCGCCCACTAACATCCATCGCTTCTCTATCTAACATCACCGATGTTGTTTGTAGTTTTGTCATGCATGCCAAATAAATACTTCAATTAGTGAAACACCTGATCTGAGTTATTTGTAGACCTACAAGAGCGGTGTGTATAACAAGGTGTGTATGGTGTACAGATGGGCACCAAGCGACCGGGCATGTCGTGCACCAACTGCCAAACGACGACGACGTCGCTGTGGCGGCGCAACTCGCTCGGTGAGACCGTGTGCAACGCGTGCGGCCTCTACTACAAGCTGCACAACATCAACCGGCCGCTGGCCATGAAGAAGGACTCCATACAGGTAGGCGCACCCGTTACCTCCGACCTACCGGCCTGTCACCAGCACAGCAGCACCCTGTAGTGGTAGCCCTCCCCGACCCTTGCTCGGACCGTCCCGCGCCAGGCCAGTAGTTTCAACACAAATCCAGCGGTCCTTAGCTGCCCTCCCAACAACGCCTTGCTTAGTTTGTTCGTTGCTCCTGGCTCGAGGCATTCTGAGCTGCACCAAGTGCAGTGACGTTACAAAAAATCCTTGAAATAACACCCCAATGCTGCCCAAAAAAAGTAAGCGCACTGACACCACGGGACGCGCGCAGGTGCACCACTACCATCATCCCGTTTATTGCTATTAGAATATTCAGACATTTTATTTATTTACCCCACGCCTACAAAATAAATGGAAAGAAGTAGTATAATACTAGATTTTTACATAAATGACCACTACAGAAGGTACCAGGTATTACCAGTTCTTTCACTACAAATAGAATGAAGCCTAATAAGTGGTGACCACTTATCGTGTCATAAGGCTACTGGTGCTAATGTTCGCAAGCACATCTACCGACTAACTGCTTCTGATTGTCGTAGAAACATTTTCAGAAATATGCTGATTTCTCACCTTATTCCTAACCTAACTGTTGCTTCAGGCATCAACATTAACTCTATTTTTGTTTATTTCTTATTTTCAGACGAGGAAAAGGAAACCTAAGAATAGCATAAAAACGGAACGTAGTTTAAAGACAGCCGTCCAGCGCACCGTGACGTCAGGGGTCAAGATTGAGAACCTACGTAAGTAGAACATACCTACTCAAATAACCTCAGAGACTTCAAGTAAAGGACTATAATAATGTCTTGCAGTCGTAATAAACACATGACACAACTACGTACATCCCATGTCCCACCATTCTATCAGTTTGTTTTATGATGAATCATCTTGCCTAGGGTACCAAATTATTATTTTATGTTTCCTCAATTCGTAACGTCTACCTGTAGCACATTCTAGGTTCACGGCATTCTAGGTTGACGATTTGATTTAACCTGGATTTGTTATAGACGAACAATTGGGGATAAACCAAAAAAAATGATTCGGTGCCCTAGGCGAGACCTTCAGTAGGTATATTCAGTAAGTATGGCAGGTGTACCTAGCTACACTGCTACATAGTAAGTATAATTTGTGTGTTGTCGACAGTGGAAGGCGGCTCAGGTGGTGTGAGCGGCGGTGCGCGCTCCCCGCTGGCGCTCAACTACTACGTGCAGCAGCACGCGCTCAAGATGGAGGAGCCGCCGCCCGCGCACAACGCGCACCCGCAGGCCGCGCAGCACGCGCACGCGCACGCACACGCACCGCACGCGCAGCACACGCACGCGCACGTACAGCACGCGCTCTACGACGACGAGTACCGGCGCGCCGCCGACGACCGCCTGGACCGGCCCACCGTCGTGTCCATGGGCAGCTGAGCCGCGCCGCCGCTCTCTCATAATAACCCGCTGGCCGGCTGTGGCCCGCTCGGACCGGCCCAGACCATTGTCATAATGATATAGAATCTCAGTTGTTTAGATACGTTAGTTAGTATGATAGATAAGTAAGCGCGAGCGACTAGTCGCTGCTAGTTGACCAAATAACGTGGCGCAACGGCGCGCCCTGTACATACATAGGTAGCTGTATCCGCGCGCACGCGTGACGTCACCGTCGCGCGGCGTGCATAGAACTGTATTCCCCGTCTGCATCCGTCGGCACCCGATGTTCGCATTGAATGCGGACACAAGTTCCCCGCACGAGTGCACGCTGCACGCTGCACGCTTAGGGTATAACGTTATTTTGTACAATCACCGATGTGCTGTAGTGTGTTGTAATAATAAAATGTGTGTTCCCACTGTTACCAAATAATAATTATATATAATAAGCGATGAGACTGTATCTGAATCATTCCTAAACCGTTGCATTCCTAGGTAGATAGCTTAATGTTTACATAATTATTATAATATTTTATAATGAGCTAAAAATTTTATTTTATGTTGAACGATGAACGATGAATTTATATTTTATTTTAGACATTGTTTGGCAAAGGTGTGTACTGACCGAGTGGTTTATTATTATTATTCAGCTATACTATACGTATAGTGTGAGGTGCTTGTGCTGTGTGTAACCGACCACTGTGTGCACCACTCACTCCATCACACTCTAATCAGAAGATATATATCTATATATTTGATGTAGTCAAGTGCGTGTTTCGCTGCGCCGTCGCTGCTCCTACATGTGCTCAACTCGGCACTACTCGGGTACAACTCGGCACCACTCGGCACAAGTCACCACATCGTGTCAGTGCGCACCGGATGCACGTTAAGTAAATAAATAGTAACATTAGACATATTATCGTTGACTCCATGACTTCGAAATGCATTCCATGAATTTATCTAATTAGTGTTAAAGTAACACTGCTTGATGTCCTCCTTGTGGGTAGTGAGGCGCGGCCGGCACACGTAACACACACGACACTTTATGTTTGCTCAATGTCGCCATTCCTAGACAGACCATTCCGTATTTATGATATTAAATTGCCAATTACCTAGTTATAAGACTAACATATAATTATCATGAAAGGTGTGTTGGTACTTGTGTGCCTACTGTAGTTTGTTGTCTGTGTTGCTGTGTGAAGTGAAATAACCTGTCATGTAAATAGGTATTTAATGAATCTCGCGGTCAAGTTTTAATAGGTCAAATATTATATATAGCTAGGCCCTCGGCCCACAAGGAGTAGGTCGGGCACAGAGTGTGTAACGGATTAGTAGCTACTAAATTTATTTTTTTATTGCGAAGCGGTGTGTGATGAAATGTAAATCTCAGTAAACAGCAGAAAAAACAATTGTTTACTGACTGTTGTAAGCTCTTTGAACGCATAGATCTGAAGTACCTCTCTAATGCATAAATCCGAATTATAATGAATATACAAGTGTTTATAAAAATCATTTAGTTATAATTTAATTATGTTTTTTTTTTAATAATGACGACTATTGTTGCATGGTAATTGAAAGTAATATATAATAATAATGTGAATTAAATATATATATATAATGTGTCTCTGTCCGTCGAGGTGCGCGCGCGCATATTGCTCAGCAACCGCAATGATCTGAAATGTTGTCGCCAAATATTTTACTTGTTAATACATCAGTGTAGGTATAGGTCTAATATACAAAGTGTGATGTTATATTTTTATATGTTATTGTGTGTGCGCGTCGCCGTCGAGGCGGAGCCGTTACTTGTATATATATTGTATCTATCCGTGTAAATATTACATAAGTAATCAGAAGTACACCTTCAATAAAAGGTTAATTGAAACTCATTCCTCTGTTTCATTTCATTGATTCAAATTATTGGATCGGTAATAGGTGAGTTGATTGGTTGGTAGGTACCTAGACATAGCCGAATTAGGTAGGATGTAGGCACCTACATCCTACATATATCCCGGAAGCGGTTCTTTCTTGTTCCACTACGTACCCAGAAATGTAAGTAACGAGAGAGTACACGTATCAGCAGCAGCTACTTATAAGGTTGATTTGTTCCACATATTTCGCGTCTCTCCTTTGTGATTTTATAGACTTTACAAAGTACTTTGTCTACCTATTTATCCTAGCTCGTGGAGTACGTCGCGATAGAATAACACTTAGGTAGGTAGGTAGGTATATCAACGTAGAACGCATAGAGAGTCAGTGTCGAGTGGTTTAGAGAGACAGAGGGTACGGGGAGGGAGGGGGGCGCACTGAAACAATATGGCGGCTTATCAGCGAACATCGCGTCACGTGCGTCACTCGCCCCCCTCGCCCCCCTCGCCCCGCGCCTTCCACCGGCGACACCACTCTTTATTAGCTTTTCACGGAAAATATTCGACGAAAAAAACAACTGATAAGATCGCGATGAGGTCGAGCGGTGCCCATCAATAATCCTTCGATGTATCGAGCGGCTATCAGATCCGGCGCGGGGATTACTGCGCGCTTCGGTAGGTACCTACCGGCGCGGCGACGCTCGGGGGCTCGGACACTACACGCTAACCAACCGTATTCACTGCAATCGCCAACCACACTCGACACACGAGCAGCTCACCCACCCCCGTTCGTCCCGGGAGCGTCACCGGCGCGCGGCGGCGGGGCGCAACCCTAGCCGCCTCGCGAGCGTCGTGGTCGTGGTTGCGCGGGCGCTGTACCGACTGTAATGAGGCGGCAGCAGATACGCGCTCTCGTAATCAAATCTGTAGGCCTTCTATCTGATAATTACTCGGTATCGGGGTTGGTATCGCGGTATCTCGCCTCCAGATATCTACGAGGCTCCAGGGCTGCGCGGGCGCGGGGCGGGCGGGGCGCGGGCGGCGGGGTGCGCGCCGACGTTCCCTACAAATATTTGCTTGCGCTCGTCGCTTGTTTGCCGTCGTTATCACGTCACGCGAACACACCCAGCGAGTCCCCTCGCTTGTTGTGCAAGCGCGCGCCTGCAAGTGTCGCGCACACCGACATACTTAGGCAAGCCTACTAACTACCTACTTACTTGCGTTATTATAAGTATCGATGATCTACCCATATCTAGCATGTTTCATTACATTTTATCAAATGCGACACAAAGGCTACAACTGTGAGTAGAGTCACTCACGGACTCAGAGACAAACATTTAGTCGAAGCAGGTATCCCGGCGCCATGTCCGGCCCGGCCATCTATATGTAGATAATATGTTGATACTACATGAGGTAGTAGCTACAACTGTTCCGCTAGATACTGTATCTATCTGTTAGATACGATTATCAAAACTTTAAGATAACCGTTCTCACATTAGCGCCTAGTTAAGATAAACGAGATAACAATTTGCATATCTAAAGAAAGGCGCGATACTAAGTGGTTTATCAATGGGGTCGATGCACTGAGCACACAGCACATACACACGCACTCCGCACAGATACCTTATATCATACCTCCCACGGGTGTATTTGTAATTAGATTAGGCCCGAGTCAATACTAGCCGACGGCGACTGGTCGAGGGCGCTCCTGTCGTTATCAGAGCTCAGGACAGTAGGTACCGGTGCTATTGGCTTGGTACTTACGTGTAGTTGAGCAGCACCTAGTACTACTTGTACGATGCAGCAGTTGACGATGTCCTCGAGGTGTGGAGGCGAGCGGACCACAGTCCCGGCGCGCCGCCAACAGCGCGTGATCCCCGCACACGCGGCTCCAAGCCAGCCACAAGCTACAACACCACGTTATTGTGGAGTTCGTCTTAGATACTACTCTTATGTTGTAACAGCACACGTGGTCGCACATAGCGCACATCAGATACAACACCATACCACGGTGGTGATGACTAGGTACATACTAAGTACTTACGAAGTATTTTATGTAGAATTAAGTAGTTGTAATTCAAGTAGTTTGATGGCAAAGCCCCGGCGAACAAGATCAATACGTAGGTTTTCAACAAAACAGTTTCAGAATAATATTGATTGCATTGTGTCTATAATTTGTTCCTTACCTAGATACGTACTTCAAAATAAAAGACCAATAACCTAATAAATTCAGAAATTCTCAGTCCCTAAGTCGCAGCTCGGAGTCTGGATTTATGCCCGGTTAATGGCAATATGCTCGCCCCCTATTACATGGGACCTAAACATACTGGAGAAATGTTGGGGGTGTACATTAGTACACCTCTGCCTCACCCTTCGGGGAATACAGACAGTATAAACTATTAGGGAATATAAACATAGCTTAATATAGTTAAATAGAAAAAAAATATCTATCCGTGAAAAATTATAGCTAAAATACCTGGAGGACTTTTCAGGCAAAATTATCACAAATCACTTAGGTAATTTTACTGATCTCAAAATACGTAGCCCGATTAAAATTTGAATGAACGAATGACAATAGAAAGCATACTCATCCTGCTTGTCTCTACTGATAAGGTTCTTAGTAAGTTGCCGTCGTATTGAGCATCTCTCCCTTTTTGAAGACAGCTTACACTTCCACGGAAGTGGAACCAGCTGCAACCCTGTGTCGCGGGCGAATTAACAACAGGGTGATCACACCAATAAGTTTTGTATCGAGTCGGAATCGGACCAACGTCGCTTGGTACAGCGGTTATCCCAAGATGAGCACATTAAAGGCTACACCAAGTTTGTAGTGTAGTTTCATAAAGTGCAGTAAGTTCTTACGTAGGCAATTGAGTGCAGGTCAGCGGTCTGCGTGAGAATGTGTCTCACTGTCAACTCGCACAAACCAACATGCGCATAACAGGTGCGATAGTGGGCAAGAAGCTCCCAACACATTATTGTTAGCACGATCCATATTAATTAGATTCATGCCCCGTATCCAAAAATATGGGATCGCACTGACTCATACTGCTCTTGTCTTCCGTTGCCGACTCCGATAAGAACAAGCCTTATCCTGATCACTACAGAAGCCTGCCACTACTTATGCCGAAAATTTAATAACACTTGCGACCAGCAGCAGGGCCCGTTGGACCAATGAGCGTTGGCTACTATACTGTTTCTTGTAAAAATATATATGTAGGTAGGTAGGTACGTGTGTTTTACGTTTTCATCAAACGCACCTCGCGTTTCGAAGTTCAGCCCATACAATATCGTGTACCTAACCCTACACATACGCAAGTGCTGTGAACGTGCGGTGCTGTGGTGCGTCCTAGTTGTGGAGTATTTGGCAACAGTCTCTATCTCTGTGCACGTTGTATTGATGTGTTGTCATAAAAATTGTCTTGACAAGATAACGACATCGACTCGGCTTGACACGACGCGAATCATCGGGGACAGCTGTCTGCCAGCGCCGGGAGATTAAAATGTTCGGCAGGTGACGGGCCTTCAACGTGCGCGACAATATCTATACCTACATCAAAACCAGAGATCACGTTATGAAACTTAGTAGTCATTGTAAACACCGTGTATTCCGCTGTGGAACTGGAGCATTGTGAATGTACATGTCCACGTATTATCGACGTGGATTTACCTACATTTCGTATAGCTACTGCTCGTATATATTCATATATTTGCTCCTTTAATACCTACTTTGTTAATGTCACAACACAGAACTGTGCTGATTGCAGTAGTCCAACTCTATTTTCGCTAGCACATTTCGTTGTTTTATCAATGTCATCAAAGCTATAAAAATTAAAATAGCATAATTACCTATAACATTCCGATCAGAACGCGTAAGGCATTTCTAGGGAATATTTATTTATTCAACGTCACGTTATCATGTACTTAGGTAATTAGGATTATTTACTACCAACTGAAACCCAAATTCATTGCGAGGCATACATCATGAAATGATTGCAGTCATACGTGATTATTTGTTTCACAATAACAACAGTGTTTGGTATTGAACAAATAAGTGCGAGCGCGGTTGAATCATTATAGAGTCGAGTGGGACATACGAACGTATCGTAGTGTGTACACCTACTGCACACACACACATGTCGTTATCAGCGACGTCAAGTGCGCAGATAAGACACGCTGGTGGCGGCGCAGACTCCTGGCGAGCGACACCACCACACCACACCGCACCGCACCACACACCACCACGGCGACTGCTGCGGCAGCGTGTCCGGGCATTCTGCATCCATCCTCGGCCTATCATTATGTAGCGTTCTTTTTTCAAGATAATGCACAATTTCTAGAACAACACAAGCATAAGCGCAAATGTTTTGCAATACAAGAGATAAGTAGTCGAAACTAAAAAACGGATGCACAAAGACCAAAGAAAAAAAGCTATGAGATACATTAAAATGTAGTTTAGAAAATTGTTATTATCGTCACAATTTATTATATGTCTATATATGAAAACCAAGCAAAAAGTAGGTTCTCGCAATAACCTACTTAGGCGCCTAACATCAACCACTTGGGGCGCCTCACCTCAGGTTCTTAGGACAACTGGTTTAGCACTCTGTTTCTCTGCGGGCGAATACGCGTGTCCAGTATGGCATCAGTCGGTTCATGCCAGGGAAGTGGATGTTGCATTAAACGAGACATGCCGTATAATCACAGGTTGCCTCAAACCAACCCCAGTCAGCGCCCTCTACCCCATAGCTGGCATAGCACCTCCACAAGTCCGACGAGAAGTTACTTGCGCAGTGGAGAAATTTAAACAAGAATTTGACTGCAGAAACCCTCTCTTTGGCGCTCAACTTCCCACACAACGACTTAAAAGTCGGCACAGCTTCCTAAAATCCGCAGAGGCCCTATTAGGATACCCGGCCGAGGCCCGCCGTAAACTGTGGCTAGAGAAACTCCCTCCACCTACTCACTACCTACCACCACGTGAGCATCTCCCCGCAGGGTCTAACCTTCCTTGGTCCACCTGGAAGTCACTGAACCGACTCCGAACCCAAGTGGGGAGGTGTAACTCCAATTTAGTGAAGTGGGGTTATCTCGACAAAACGGCTTCAGGGTGCGGATGTGGAGCTGTGTCGCAAACTATGGCCCACCTCCTATCCTGTCCTCTATGCCCTGAAACCTGTAGTGTAGATGACCTCTGCGCTGCCACTGACAATGCTTTAGAGGTGGCTAAGTTTTGGGCAAAGAACATATAACCAAACTAAAATAAAAATAAATAAATAAAAAAATACGTACCTTCGACACGAAGAAGAAGAAGAATATGTCTATACAGATAATAAACTACCGAAGGAAAGTTATACAATAGCAGTGTATCATTGTACTAATAGACAACTATCCTCGAGGTTCAAGCAACTTCATAAGTGACCAGCTTCAGATATTCATATACAGCCGAGGAAGACGTTGCATATGTGAAAACCATCACAATTGTGTCATTCTGCAAAAATCCCTCAAGACAACATGTTTGTTTTGCTGACTAAATAAAAATGGACTTAAATTGGCTGCAACAAACATATTTTTTATAAGTTTACTTTAAGGTTACGTGAAGAACATGAATAGGTATGTTAGTAAGTACCTCAAATATAATTGTCAGGACAGTTACTTTCATTTGAGTAGGGCCACTTCTAAATTAATTTAACAGAATTGAAGATCAAAATATGACCCTCATAACTTATTGGACACTCTTTGGTCTTATATCGAAGCGTCGGTAGCCTAATGGCTCGGGCGTCGGACTTGCGATCATATGGTTGCCGGTTCGAACCCCACCCATTGCACTACCGACGTGAACCCACTCGTAACACAAGCATTTAGCTTAGCACGAGGGGTTAATAAGAATACTAGTAATGTGTGACCCACATTGCTAGTAAGCTTTTTTTAAAAAAATAAAATAAAAAAAATAAATAAAAATATCAGTTGCTACGTCAAAAGTTTTCAAAAGTAGTAAGTACGGCTACACTTCAAGCTGCTCAAAACTAGTTTACGCTGACCTCTTATTTTATGAGAAGCCTATACAATGCGCGACCAGCTTATACTGTAATTGCACAGGTTGACCTGCCGTGTGTACTTTGTTGAAATATGAGTATACTACACAGACTGTACTTGAACAAACTACTAGATAGATAGATACTTCATATCTAGGCTGTCGGTCCAAATAAAGTCTAAGCAACACCCTAATATAACGTTGGGAGCTGTGTTCAGTCGTACCTATATCGTTCTTCTGGTATGAGCTCCTCCGCTCGCCGTTCGCGCTCACTAGGTCCTCGCTCTAAGTACTTCGGCCGCCAGTGATTCACAGCACTTACCATGAAACCTATATTGGGCGCGTGTGTCACCCACTCGTGACGTCACCGCGCCAATTCCATGCAATGTTTGCTTACATTACCAAATTATTGTCAACTTCGCCTGTCTGTAACTACGCACCGTGGCTAAAAGAGCGTAAAGGACATTATACTAATATCTCTTGTGACATTCAAGCTACACAGTTTCCAATATTACCTGGTAATGTAAAGTGAACGGACTTGTACGTTATGTATGTAGATAATGTGATAGCACTACCTAGCTACAACTATATTTATGTGTTTGTATGTAATACCATATTTTATGGCACCTTAATACAAGTAGGTAATACCTACCTATAATTAAATCGAGAGTAATTGTCAGCACAAGAACAGTTCGTAGCATCGTAGGCTACGGTGCTACGGCGTACTACGCGCTACTACGCGCGTCTACGCGGGTCTACGCGCTACTACGCACGGGTCTACGAAACTCATGATTGTACTCAATACTCAATACTCAATACTCAATATATTTATTGCACTCCACAATGTTAACAGGTGTTACACAGTAATTTAGTAGGTATCAATCATGGACCCTGTCGGGCACGGCAATTTAGGAGAGAGGAGGAAGGCATTCTATTTTTATATTTGTTATACCTACAACTTTTTTTAGTTTTTTAATTTTTTTTTATTTATGTTCTTAATTATTATTTTTTTATAGTTATTGTTTTGTATATACTATTTATATACCGTTTATTTTATTAGCATATTGTATCAATATACCTAGTAAGATTTATATAATTATGTATTTATTATTATATATTTAAACATATTTATAAAGTTATTTATTTGTATAGTTTGTTTTGAATATATTGTTGTTGTTAGACTTAAATGAAGGTAGTCTTCTTTGTTACTGAAGCTAATTTTATTTGTCATGGTTTTTATTTAGGTATTCGCTTATGTCGTAGTAACTCTTTTTTAATAGCATTTCCTTTAATTTCTTTATAAATATACTATCTTTTTGTTCATTTTTAATTATTTGTGGTAGATTATTATATATTTTTATTGACATAACGAATGGACTGGTTGAATGCATTTTTAGCCGAGAGTTTGGTAAGTTTAGTCTGTCTTTATGTCTTAATGAGTATGGTAGATGTTTGTCTTCTTGTGTAGTGTAAAACTCGTTGTGTTTTCTTACAAATTTGCATGATTCTAGGATATATATACAAGGTAGAGTTAAGATGTTTAGGCGTTGGAAGTGGGGTTTGCAGCTATCTGTATCTTCTATATTAACGAGAATACGCATGAGTTTTTTTTGTAAGGTAAAAAGAGAAGGTGCGTCTGTACTATTCCCCCACAGTATTACGCCGTAGCTTAGCCACGAATAGGCATAGGCATAATATGTGACAAGTGCAGTTTCTAAATTAGTTGCCTTTTTGACTTCCCGGAGGGCATATGAAAATTGTGAAAGTTTTGACTTAATTTTTTTAACGTGTGATTTCCAATTTATGTTCTTATCTATATTTAATCCAAGTAGCGTAAAGTCTTTAACTATTTCTAATTTATTGTTATTGAATATGAAATTTAATTCCAAAGAGGTCTTTTGATATGGGTGGAAGGTTATTAATTTAGTTTTTGTATAATTAATTTCTAGGTTGTGTTGGTTCATCCAGGTAAGTGTATTATTAAGTAGATTAGTTAGTTTATTATTTATATTTATATTATTTTTGCACGAGATTAAAAGGGAGATATCGTCGGCGAACAAAACACAAGGACCCTGTATATGTTTAGGTAAATCATTGATGTAGATGAGAAACAAGAGACAGCCAATAACACTACCTTGTGGGATTGAGGCATTTATGACTTCTGAGTCTGAGCGAAAGTTTTTTATTTCTTTTGTGCTTTGATTGAAAAATTCAATTTCTACTTGATGCTCTCTATTTTTTAAGTATGACGTAAACCATTCGTGTGCTTTGCCACGAATCCCTATTCCGTGTAATTTATTTAGTAGAATATTAAACTGAACTTTATCGTAAGCTTTAGTCATGTCTAATAAAACACCTATTGCATATTGTTTGTTATTAATAATATTTAGAGCCTCCTGTATATATTTATAGACAGCTAGGGTCGTGGATCGGCTTTTACGAAATAATTACTTTTAAAGTAAATTCCGCTTTAATAAGCAAAATTTGCTGAATTAATTGAAATGGATTGTAAACACCGTGTATAAAGAAATATTTTTATGGTAGACTAGTTTTTGCCTGCGGCTTTATCCGCGTGGAATAGATTTTTCCCAATCCTGTGGAAATTTCCCAAAATATCGTTATAAATTAAAGCCTATATATTATTCTAGTGTATAAACAGTAATACTTTAAAGTTTTATCAAAATCCACTCTGTAGATGTTGCGTGAAAGAATAACAAACATCCATCAAGGATGGATGGATCTTCCTTACAAACTTTCACATTTATATTATTATATAGGATAGGAAATAGGATAGGATACTGTAGGATATTAGTAGGATATCCGTGATTTATTTTTTAAAGCATAGTATGGTTCACTCAACCTATATATTTTGAGGGACTGAATTTATTTTGATTCATGTGTTTTATTTTTATGTATCATGTTGGTAGGTATCGGTATATTTTGTAGGTGTCTGTTGTTAGGTATACCTAGGTTACCTGCTACAAAAAGTATCACAAGTAAATATTTTTTAACTACTTATAACTACTTACATACCTATCATAAATAGCGCAACAAAAAGTTATAGAAATGGCGGCAGCGGCGTGGCGATGGCGGCGCGGGCGCTGCGCCGTTATTACCATTGTCACTAGCTAGTAATTAGACCGATGATCGATGTCTCAAGTAAGCCTTTAATCGATAAGATAACACGACGCATTACATTTATCGACTTTTTATTGTTAAGATACGTATCGTAAATATAATAATGATTGTTTAAAGCGTACCTTCATACCTAAATAATATTATATTGACATAAATTCGGGGATAAGTGAGGATTATAGCGTAGCGGGCGTCGGCGAGCTGTCGCCGAAGGTCAGGCCCCGCGTGCCCCCGCGTGCCCCCACGTGCCCCCTCGTGCCCCCTCGTGCCCCCATTAGCCCTGCGGACACACCGGCATAGCTCAAAGGATTAGCAAGCTGAAGTGGCAATGGGCCGGTCACATATGTCGGAGAACTGACAAACGCTGGAGCAAGCGAGTTCTCGAGTTAGGACCGCGTCTAGGCAAACGTAGTGTAGGGCGCCCGCCGGCCAGGTGGAGTGACGACTTGCGGAAGGCAGCTGGCAGTGACTGGATGAGGCAAGCCGAAGATCGGGCCCTGTGGCGTTCACTAGGAGAGGCCTAGGTCCAGCAGTGGACGAGTGTGGGCTGATGATGATGATGATGATGTACACGTTGGTCAGCACACCGGTGTCACCGGTAGATAGATACACCTGGCTCTAGGACCACCGGCGCACAAGGCAACTTGTTAGTGTTGTCGCCGAATATGGCGCAATATAAATTAACTAGGTACCTGCCTAATATCATCAATTAATTAACCGATCAATCACTGTTGCTACCAACATTTCTATGTGTGACTTCTATTCACCTGAACCTTTAATCGATACAATTAAGTGTGCATGTTGTAATTTCTCAAAGTACTTAGTCAGGAACATGATTGCGTATTACCAGCAGTGACTGGCGTGATTCACAGAAACCTACATGAAGTAACATGTCACCAATCGCCTTCCGATGGAACTGTCTCTATCGCATTCCATAGAACAACTAAGATAGGCATTAAATCATGAATAGGCATTCACTTAGATATCTGTTTATCATTAGTTAAGTTATCAACGTGATAGTCAGATAGTGCAGTTGGTGGTGAAGCCAGGTATCTCAGCATCAGCAGTCGCGCGCCTCTGGAGCGGCGCAGTGAGTGAGCGCCCGCGGCGGTGGTGCGAGGTTCTCTCAAAATGAAAATGTTTTCCCCTCGGCTCACCGGCGAGGCGTCGTCGCGCGCGCTCGACCAATGGCCGGGCGCGGCG
>OY292516.1:48995-137068 GCA_958496365.1 Subacronicta megacephala
ATCATCAATTAATTAACCGATCAATCACTGTTGCTACCAACATTTCTATGTGTGACTTCTATTCACCTGAACCTTTAATCGATACAATTAAGTGTGCATGTTGTAATTTCTCAAAGTACTTAGTCAGGAACATGATTGCGTATTACCAGCAGTGACTGGCGTGATTCACAGAAACCTACATGAAGTAACATGTCACCAATCGCCTTCCGATGGAACTGTCTCTATCGCATTCCATAGAACAACTAAGATAGGCATTAAATCATGAATAGGCATTCACTTAGATATCTGTTTATCATTAGTTAAGTTATCAACGTGATAGTCAGATAGTGCAGTTGGTGGTGAAGCCAGGTATCTCAGCATCAGCAGTCGCGCGCCTCTGGAGCGGCGCAGTGAGTGAGCGCCCGCGGCGGTGGTGCGAGGTTCTCTCAAAATGAAAATGTTTTCCCCTCGGCTCACCGGCGAGGCGTCGTCGCGCGCGCTCGACCAATGGCCGGGCGCGGCGGCACGCACACAGGCGCGCGCGCACGCACACAGGCGCCGCGCCGCCCGCCGCGCCCACTCGGAAAGCTCGGCTCTCACCTGGAGCCGCAGCAGACGAGCACGGGCGAGCGCCGCGCGCCGCCGGCATCACCTCCGCGACTGACGCGACCACCGCGACCTACTCAGTGACACTACTCTGTGATGTGCTGTGTGTACCTTTGAGGATCCCACTCCAGTGCGACACCTCAGCCTCACCCACTTTACATTACGTGCCTGCTTCAACTCCCGACACCACGGTGAGTACCTACTGCACTACTTGTATTCCCGCAGAGGTGTAAAGCATCAATGACAGGATGAAGTCTCCTCGGTGCCAGTCTTCAATGTCAAACTGAATTGAATAGGTACAGAGTTTTCCGATTCCTCTTATGATGTGATTTAGTCCAAATACCACCTTCTCCGCATGTCTGTCGGAATGTTTTGCTATCATTAAGTAACTAATATTTTAGAACCGAAATTACAAAGATATCGAAAAGTTACTTAATGTGCTAAAGTAAAATTATCTATAGCATTGATTTATGTTAAGATTTTGTAAAATTATTTGTTTTATTATAAGTAGGAGCTATAATTCGATTTTTTTGTTTCTTATTAGGTAGATATTTTGTTTGTGATTATTTTAGACTTCATTAACTAGTCTCGCCTAAAATACAGGATTACCTAGTTCAGGCACTAGTATGAAAATTGTTTCTTGATAAAATGTTAAAACCTACGTAGTCTTAATAAGTGCTACTCGTATTTGTCTTCATAACATATAAATAAATAAAATAATACTTGATCGTGTCGCCTAATTTTATCAACGTACTGAAAACGATCCTAAACTTAAAATTTTAAACGCGGAAGACGAAACTAGCTTTATACGTCGGTATAAAGAGGTAACGATATAAGACATAGCATAGAGAACACTGCTTCCTGTACAAACACTTGTTGATGGATGTGCGCGGTTGTAATGTAGCAGGCTGATGCCGCCACCCGCCGTCATCACAAGCAGGATGTTTCTACACTTCATCAGGCAGCCAGGCTATACCAACCTAAATGAAAATGATACGCGCTTGCAACAAAACATTCAAGGCATTCTAACAAGGCATTCTAATAATGTTCCAGGTTCATTATAACAAAAAAGAATAGAACGGTACACCACGAATCAATCCTGAAAAGTAATACTTATTGTCTTCATCTTTGACTTAACAAGTTATGCGCAATTGTAAATTAGTCGTTTCCTATGGGGAAGAACCGGTAAGAGACTCCATGGTTAGGTACTCTTTAAAATTATCGTGATAAATGATGTTCGATAGAATAATAATTGGATACTCATATACTTACGCAATAAGCAAGAGAACAATGTGGAAATATTACCAAAAATATTTTAAAGATATTTTATAGATCTGTGAAGGAAGGTGGCTTACGACACTGTATCTTTATAACATTATCAAAGGCTGCAGGTTGATCTTTTTATTTGCAAAGATGAATATTTAAGGAAAATTAAAACGCTAAGCTTCGCCCTTATAAGGGCATGTATTTACCTAAACAGACGTTTTAATTTTACAAAAACTGTAAAAGTTTAACGGTCTTCTTTTTTACCGATTGATCCTCATTCTCTGAGGCATAATTTTTTTTTAATTGATATCAAAATAATCGATATTTAAAAGCATAAACAAGATTTGATTATGACGATGCGTGGTCACAGTTCTAACCTAACCGAACCGATATCAATGTAGAATTTTACTGCTCAATTAGTAATTGTGATGTTCGGTTTATTATGTCCCTTTTATAAGTAGGTAGGGTTCAGAATTTTTGAAGCTGCGGCTAGGGCATTGGATTTGCCATCATGTGACTGCCGGTTCAAAACCCACCCATTGCAATACCGACGTGGACTAGTAAGCTTTTTTTAAAAAAATAAAAAGAATCTTAATCTTAATAAATTAATGGCTGTGGTTTTTTAAAAGCATTTAATTCCGAGGGTTTCTGAAACTCGCACCTTATTCCGATTCCGACATATAGGTAGGTACCTACTTAGCTATAAAAAAAAGGTGTTTAATACACGAACATTTTTTTACTACAAGTTTTTTTGTATGGATGACTTTGTCATTCCGTGGTTTTGTCATCAAAAGGGTAGTTTTATGGTGTAAGCGTTTAAAAACAATCCGTTTTGTTTAGCTTCAACAGGTGGCACGGTCGCTCACTTAATAGATAGGTACGTTAAATACTATTTATCCCGTTATTTTTACACTGTGTGTGCAATTCTTTGGGTCGATATTATAATGATTATAATTTTTATCGATTACATTTCACTTTTGAATATTTTTCTGAATAAATAGGTAAATGCTTTTAAATAATGCAGCATTAGTGTCTAAAAATTTTAGGTGGTTCTTTATTCCGATGTATACCATCGGAATAAAGAACCACCGAGAACGAGTAGCACTTATTAAGACTACGTAGGTTTTAACATTTTATCAAGAAACAATTTTCATACTAGTGCCTGAACTAGGTAATCCTGTATTTTAGGCGAGACTAGTTAATGAAGTCTAAAATAATCACAAACAAAATATCTACCTAATAAGAAAAAAAAAATCGAATTATAGCTCCTACTTATAATAAAACAAATAATTTTACAAAATCTTAACATAAATCAATGCTATAGATAATTTTACTTTAGCACATTAAGTAACTTTTCGATATCTTTGTAATTTCGGTTCTAAAATATTAGTTACTTAATGATAGCAAAACATTCCGACAGACATGCGGAGAAGGTGGTATTTGGACTAAATCACATCATAAGAGGAATCGGAAGGAAGTTATTTTTACACTGTGTGTGCAATTCTTTGGGTCGATATTATAATGATTATAATTTTTATCGATTACATTTCACTTTTGAATATTTTTCTGAATAAATAGGTAAATGCTTTTAAATAATGCAGCATTAGTGTCTAAAAATTTTAGGTGGTTCTTTATTCCGATGTATACCATCGGAATAAAGAATGAGAAGAAGAATGCCACGGAATAGCATTTTTTATTAAATTAATTCTATTAGAGCCTATTGTCAATCACCGGGTACACATCCAAACTCCGAGCTGCTACTGAAAATTTCATGGAAAAACCAATAACCCTAAGCTCTCGACTGCCGGACCCCTAAAGTAGCAGTCGCGTTCGGGACCACTAGACTAATGAGGCAGTGTATATATTGTAATACTGTGGTAGTACATAACATTGAAACAGGGCGTGTATTAACTTGCTATTCACGTTTCGTATGACTGAGTCGAGGCGAGGCGGGGCCCCGGTAGCGTCGCCCGCCGGCCGCCGGCCGCCGCGCCCGCCGCCGTGCTACGAATACCTAACAACAGAGGTTGCTTAGGTATGCAGTAAGACACAATAGTATTAATAACCATTGAATACCAATTGCATTTAATTTTTATTCATTATAGAAATAAAACTGTTACCAATCAGTACCTACCTAAGGATACCTACATTTGAATTGAGAACTTCCTCATTTATTATGTCGGATGAAAAGTAAAATGAAAGTGAATTATTGAGAAGAAAATACAACAGATATCTACATTGATCGGTAGTTTTTCGCGGGCACATTTCAAAGCCATGTTCCTGAAGTAAACTTGTTGAAAGCCCGAGCCAAGCCTGTTCAGGCACCACCTGTTGAAGGCCTTGTTTCTCCTTTACATTATCTTGACGACGACCTTGATGAAAACCTAATATAAGTTACCTAATATAGTTAATGGATGTAATAGTTTGCAGCTATAAGTCTTTATAACTCACATATTGGCGATTAACATCGAAAAAATTCCCACCAACACCTTTGAATTTAAAATATTATGAATGTCTAGAAAGAAAAAAATAATGATTTGATTAGACAATTACTTGACTCCAAAGTAAATACCTACCTCATTTATGTAGGTAGGTACTTAGGTATTAAAGAATCCATATCAAGGTATTATAAAAAATACCCAGATTGAAATCGGCCTAAGATTGTATCAAATAGGTACCTAAATCTACGAAGAAACCTGATGGTTTTATGAATAAATAAAAAATAATGTACTCGTACTTATTCATATTAACTTAGAAGTGGAAAACACTATTATAACTGTTAAGGTAGACCAGCGTGGCACGACGACAGGCGGCTCGCACCTTTAAAGACTCTTCAAGGTTCAATTTACTGAACTGAATCTGATCATGCAGAGCTTCTCAATGACCATTAGAAAGCTCGACTTTCTTCAGTAAATAGCCTTTTAAAAAAAAACTTACTAGCAATGTGGGTCGCACGTAACTAGCACTCTTGTTAACCCCTCATATTAATCTAAATGCTTGTATTCACGTCGATAGTGCAATGGTTGAGTTTCAAACCGCCAACCACCACATGATCGCTAGTTGCCATTAGGCTACCGCCACTTTCTGGGGTCGTGAGCTGTGACAGCGCAAGTGTGGTGATGGTGTGCGAGTGTGTAGCGAGCGGTGCACAGTTTGAAGAGAGACTCGCTATCAGCGCAGCTATCGCGGGCCCGCGAGCAAACATGGCGCCCGCGCCCCGAAACATCACAACAACAGGTAGTCACTTATAAAAGAACCACTCCCAACAAATCACACAAAAATACATCCGTCAGAGCTGGTTCGATACTTCCATACTAAACCAAAGGTATCTATGTAAGTTAATGAACAACGAATAGTTTATTCCATACAGTCGTTGATAGGGTCAATTTCACTGTTAAAATGTTATCAGACCTCATGTAGAGCTACAAGTATGATCTTTGTCTTGGTAAAAATACATAACGTGATTTATGGAACTATTTTTACTTAAGGAGAAGATAGGTGGCTTTCGGTAAAACCAATGTAATTGAAAAGGGAGGGAATAATGACGTGACCGCGATGAATGGAAGAAAAGAAGATAATGCGCCGACCCCTAAGAAAATGCGACTAGAGTTGATGAAAATATTGATTAATGGTGTGGTGATGTAGGTAGTGTGAGGGCATATAAGTAGAGGGGCTCCATTAAAAATTAAATAAGTCATCAAAACGTCTGAACAGCACATTCAATCTGAAACCTTTTACGGTGAAAGCGTTATGAGTGAGAGACTTCACATGTAATATTTTGGTGGATTAATACTATTAACAGTGAATACTAACCAATGTATCATCAAGTGCGCACCTATGCACAACATTATATTAGGTGATCTTAGATACTGCTAACACTTGAATAAAATGATTAGACTAATATTGTTTATGAACTAGCTGACACGGAGTAGGTTGCATGATCATCAAACGAGTGGTCCTTCTGATCGCGTGTGTTCCATCCTTGCACTCTGTTAAATTCGGAGCCTTTCATGGCACGTATGTGGCGGAGCTAGAGTAAACGAGGGCGCGGGTGTCGTGGGGCGCGGGTGTTTGCTCGCGACCTCACTGCGACTGCGCATTTACCTTCATATAATTAATGCTCTTATCGTCCTTCGAATTTTTGAAGAAGTGCCTACAACTTAATAATATAAGCAAGTAGTAGGTAGGTGCCTTAATTTTTTCAATGATTCTAATGAATATCCTCCGACTCTCGGATGGTTAGATGGAAGTTTCAAATTTTTCAAATATTTCTAGTACATTGAGGACTTTGAGGTCTCCAAATGAATAAACTAGTATTTTTAAACGTCGCCGCTGTTCGGACGGTTATCAAGAGCAAAAATTGCTACGTTGTGTTTGTATGCCTACTACTGTAGATGGAATAGTTAACATCGTTTGAATCATATTCCCAAACCACGGATTGTGGTTGCCGTAGAACCTCATAACTTAACATCAAATTTAATGTAAGGAAACCCACCGCCGCCACTGCCGCCGCCTTACAACTAAGATGCCGCTATCCAAAGACAGTTAGATATTGGTTTAGGCCTTTTATCCATAACTCTATCATTGTGCATATAATGTTTGTCATTAGTAATATTAAGAAGGCGGTAGGTTAGCAACAAGATCTAGTAAGTCAACACTGTTACCTACCAGTGCTGGTCGGCGCCGGCGCATGTGCCTGTTCCCTATTAGTCGTGTACTTCCGCCGCCGCACTTCCGCTCCCAAAACGATGGCTATTCGTTTGCTTAGACGTCTGCCCTCAAATAACCCATACCTACTTTGTATGTAACACAAGTTTCTTAGACTAGTTTCTCCCTTTAAGGCAAATGTATCCTCTTTACATAACTAGGAATAATAGTGGAAATTGATCACAGGTTAAGTATGGACACCACGGCGCAGATGGAGCAGCGTGACGTGGACCCCACCGCAGAGGCGCTGCAGCTCGTGAAGAATGAGGAGCGAGGCGAGCACGAGCAGGTGCCGGAGGGCGGCGGCGTAGTGGGCGCGGGCGGGGCGGGCGGGGACCCCGGCGACCACCAACAGCTGGCGGGGCCGCTGCGCGAGGCCACGCCCCCGCCGCACTCCCAGTCCGTCATCACCTCGCGCCGCGCCGTGCGCACCATCACCGCCGCCGGACATATCACCACGGACGAACCACCCGAGCTCACCAACGACGACGGCGTCAAGGACGAGCCACCCGAGCATTCGACGCTCGACGAACAGCAGCAACTGCAGGTGCAACACTACGCCGCCAAGTTAGAGGAGGCCGAGGCACGCGAGCAGCAGCACTATGACGAGGAGCGACTGCGCCTCGCTGAGGCCGAGACGGCGCGTTATCTCGCATTTAAACAGGAGCCGTACCGCGCCTTGCCATCGCCCAACGACAAGCGGGTACCGCCGCAGTACGCGCGGCCGCCGCAGCGGCCCGCTTACGGCCGCGGCCTCGCACTGCGCTACGGCGCGCCACACCATGTCATCGTTTCACAGGAGGGCGAGGGCGACGACGGTGCCCATGACGCCTTCCTGCACAAGGATAAAGAGCAGCTACAGTCATACGCGGGGGGCGAAGTGACGCCCGCTGACACGCGGCAGTACGCCGCCGTGCTGGGAGACCAAGCCGCCTCCTCACTCGAGATGATTCAGACGACGGCGCTCAACAACCAGCAGGCGGTCGGTGTAGCCTACCAGCAGGTGAAGTACGAGGCGCGCGGAGAGGGGGAGCCACGCCCGACCACGTACGCTAGCCTGCAGCCCGTGACGTCAGTACACGGCGGGTACGCGTACGCTGGGCAGAGCCCGCAGTACGCCGGCGGCGGGTATGGCGCGTACGCGAGCGGCAGCAAGGAGCTTCTGACGCTGTACGGCGGCGGCGCGGGCGCAGGCGGGGCGGCGGCGGGCGCGCGCGGTGACGACTCGCCCCCTGGACAGCTGCTGTACCGCAGCGACCCCACTCTCTCCTCATCATCACTGGCCCGTGGCACACACGTAGTGTACGGCTCCGTGGTGCCTCAGTCACAAGCTGTCTACGAGACGCCGCCCAGTCCTAACTCACAACAGGTGAGCAATGTAGCATAACATGTAATACTTTTAAAACATTTTAACTAAGTACTTATCATAAGTAATAGGACGAATATTGATAATGCAACGTTACCGTGTGGCAGGTGACTCTGTACACCCACGGCAACACGGTGCAGTACAAGGTGGGCGGCGAGCACTACCTGGGGCAGGGCGGCGGGGTGGAGTACGTGCCGGTGTCGGGCTACGAGGGCGGCCTGCTGGTGGAGGGCTACCCGGCGCCCGCGCAGGCCTGGCCCGCGCACAACCTCCTGCCCATCGACGATGGCTTCGACCCTAGTATGTACTTCAAACGAGAATACTGTTAACGGTTCACTAAAGATACTTGTAACCTGTACCTATTGAATAACTACGTGTTGTGTCAGGCATGGCGGGCATGGGCGAGGTGAAGGAGTGCGTGAACTGCGCGGCGGCCACCACGCCGCTGTGGCGCCGCGACGGCACCGGCCACTACCTGTGCAACGCGTGCGGCCTCTACACGCGCATCAACGGCGTCAACCGCCCGCCGCTCAAGGGACAGAAGGCCAAGCCGCAGCAGGCGCTGGTAAACAACTACATTGTACTGTCATTTGTTGTACGCGTTGCCTTGTGGAGTGAGATTCACATTAGTACATGTAGATGGCGGTGTCCACTGTGTTTCTTGTCGTGTAAGTGCGTGACTCTTTGTTGTAGCCGACAAACGGCAACCGGCGCGTGGGCGTGACGTGTGCCAACTGCCGCACGTCCAACACCACGCTGTGGCGGCGCAACAACAACGGCGAGCCCGTGTGCAACGCGTGCGGCCTCTACTACAAGCTGCACAACGTGAGTACCCCACCATGAATGAGCTAGGCGAGCCGATAGTACTCGTACCTAGCGTATCGTGTGATTGTGCATCGATTACGGCGGTTATGCTGATTAGACGCCGCGCAGGTATCTAATCGCCGCTGCAGGCAGTTATCAGGGAACTCCTCGGCAAATATTGGGACTGTATAAAAAATCAAAACACAGGGTCTCATCTAATCTCGTGAGATAAAACGCGGGGCTACCGACTGATAGAGAATTATCATCGCGCGACCACGAATATTCATAATGAGATAAATAATCTTTTATCAATTATCTCCTCGCGACTAGATACGCTTGTTTAAAGGATGATAGGACCGCGTGGTGAGAGATTACGAGGAGTTCCCCCGTCTGAGTGTGACGTGTGTGCGCAGGTGAACCGACCACTCAGCATGAAGAAGGACGGCATCCAGACGCGCAAGCGCAAGCCCAAGAGCATGGGCGGCGGCCACGGCGGACACGGTGGACACGGCGGCGTGGCGCGGCCGGGCGCGGGACCGCTGGCCGGTGAGTACGCGCCCGCGTGGCCGCGCGCCCCGCTGTGACCCCCCCTGCGCCTGCGCCACTAACCCGCGTGTGTCCGCAGCGGACGCTCACGCGCACAAGGTGCTGCCCCCGCTGTACGCGGCGGTGGAGGGAGCGGCGGGCGCGGCGGGGGCGGCGGCTCCAGTGCTGCTGCTGCCCGCCGCGCGCCTCTCGGCCGATATGTGAGTACAGCGGCGCGGGCCCTCGCCGCCGACGACCCGCTCGCGGCGCATGCACCGCACTACCTACAGCTTGGCACATTACGCGACAGGTCGGGAAGGCGGCCTTCTTTGCTAGCTGTCACCTTTAAAGATTCTTTCTCTCCGCTCACTCCTGTCAACAGCATCTCTTATCTTCTTTCTATGGGTCGCGCGGGCTCGCGTGCTGGCTTGCTCTATTTTGCACGCTCTTCTTCAGTAGAAGTATCTAATATTTTTCTGGGGTGTAACTTTATATCTATGGACATTATGATGACTATGCACATCGGCTTCCCGCACTCTGCCACTTCTTCCAAGTTTCGTATCGCATATCTCTAACTATCTGATGTATGAAACAATGCTAATAGTATGAGGATAGCAACAAACAGTTTCATAACCTGACACGATAGTGCCACGCTACGCTGCGCTGGTGCAATGTTGGTGTACAGTGGGTGACGTGCGCATGCGCAGCACTGGCGCGTGTGCTCCACTGGTAAATACTGCTAGTGACGTTGCGTTAACATTGAGTATAATTTTGGTCGCCATTTGTTATTTGCGTTAGTGTCATGTTATCTGTTATATCTCTTTAAACAATGTTGTATTCAGTGTTCCAACGTTACGTGTATGATATTTACCAGTTACTGTGTCTTGTAAGATGTAAGTACCTCAACCCGGTACTTACATCTTTGATAACTTGATAAGGTACAGAGATTCCATTGCATACAATGCTGAAATAGGTCAGCTTACATACCTAGCTATACTTTGAGTAAAATAAACTTATTTCAACATGCAGTCTGTCCAAATTTTAGCAGAACAAACTTGTCGTGGTTAGGTAGACGAGGTATCTGTGTCGTCAGCCTCGCCAGGCACTATTGATGACACAGATGGGTTTTTTGCGTGAACATTTGTCATCACATTGTATGGCGCGGGTTCCTTCCCATCTCTGGTAGGAACAGTGGCGTGGTGGTGACCGTGTGGTATGTTGCAGGGTACCAGCGCTAGAGCGCGGCGCGGGGCACTACCGGCCGCCGCCGTGACCCCGCCCGCACGCCCGCACGCCCGCGCGCCCTCACCTCTACGATGGACATACAGACAAGCTGTAAGAGTCGTTCACTAGTCGTGTCGTGTACTACACGGTGATCATCTTAACTTGCAATCACAACACGTATTAAAGAACAGGACAGAACTTCAGTAGACCTAAGTTAGGTCACACCTGGCCGAATTAATCGCTCTCAACACGACGCTCAGGCGTGATACTCAAAATAGTATGCTTATTTACCATGTTATTGGTATTTGACGTTTATATTATTACAAGGAAATAGTCACAAAGAGATATTGTTCTCCCTCCTGAGCTAGTGGTAGCTAGACACTGCACTTCACCTAATAAATAATGGTGGGTTGTTGCAAGCCGGCAGTGGCAGTGCTTTGTGTGCGGCCCCGCAGCTCGCAGTAGATACATAATACCTATGATCTGTAATGATCCATCACCGCGGCGCAGATAAGCCACGACGCACATCGCCGACCCGTCGCGGCATCGTCCTGTAAACAATAACTAGATCTCAATAAACCTCACACATTGATCGATGTTGAGAATATTCCAGAACCTACATTAGTCCACTAGTGCTTTAACCTAGAGTAGAAACGTAAGTCTCTTCTTTGATTAAATATCTTGTAAATAGTAGAACTTGTAGTTAGCACAAAGTAGGTAGGTATGCAGTATTGTGCAATGAACTGTTATAACTGCAAATACTGCTAGGTAATGAGATGAGGCTACGTACATACTCGTACATAGATATAGTGTTTATGTTTGATTGCAAGTCAAGTGACGGTTGCGCATCGTATCACCACCTACATGTCGCGGTCGCCGAGAGCCGAGAGCCGAGTGTCGAGTGGAGTGTAGATAACACAGCGTGTGTATCATATAGTTATGTAACTAGTTAATACTTAGATGTAACAGACCACGAATTTACTATAATAATAATAATATATTGTTGGAACTTTTACAGTCCGCGTGTTTAGTGTGTGAGTACTGTGAGTGTGTGTATGTGTGAACGTTGAGAGAGTGTGTCTGCTAATTAGGTTTACATATTTATATTTTGATAACGCTGCGATGTTTAAACTGTTATAATATAAGAGTTTACAAAATAAGCGAAAAAATAAAAGTGATTGTTGCCACTATGATTATGTTATTTTTATCATTGTACGACGTCATCGTTCTGTTTGTTTTTCTATTGTTTTATTAAACTTTGACTATGAACCCCTGACTTTATAGATAGCTACCTACCTCCCGCCCAGGCGTTCCTAAGTTCCTGTTTGTAAGAAAGTTACCTACCAAGTTTATCAGCCTCTTTTTTAGTTTCCTGTCACAGAGGTTCATGTTTGATTAGTGTCAGAGTTCTCACAACCAACAAACTAATTTGTACAGTCGCGATGAGAAAATCATTTATACATTTGGCAAAAATAAATGAAATATTGTATTAACGTTGATACTTAGGTATTATTTGCAATTTTATGGTATTTTTAATGTTACTTATCTATTTTTGTACATCTATTTTATTGTGTACTTTTACAATGCTGTAAACATCTGTAAAATAATTTGTGGAAGAGAAATAAAATATCTTTATATTATATTATATATATTATATTTGAAAGTTGCAAATGACAATAGATGTACTTAGGTAGCTAGGTATGTTTGTTAGCGTAAGAAAGACTACAATTTATACTTAATTCATATACCTATACAGAAACGTTAAGAAAAGACATTATTTGGTTTGTACCAATAAATACTTAGGTAGTAACTAGGTACAACGCGAAATGGATTAAGCTGACTCTATCCGTGTTTGTGTGTACTCCTGTCTAAGTATGGGTTCATCATTTCGATTGCAGCAATATTTAAAAGGAAGAATAATATGAATCAGCTGTTATTGGAAGCTTTAATCCAAACTCCAAAGGCTAAGGTCATAGGTATCACAGTTGACACGGTGCTAGGACTCGCTCTACCTACATCAAACAGACGAGTCAACAGTAACACGTATGACAGTAAGTTATTCGACCATGTGCCAGAAATTATAAATACCATGTTTTAAAACTACAGTAGAAGCAGTTTTAAGAAATTTTATATTATTTTACTACCAGGAACTCTACTGGGTCTCTACGTAGCATGCTTTCAACGCCATCTGGTAAATATCTATCTCAACAATTAAAAGAGGAAAGAAGTCCTTTATATTAACCTATATATTTTCTACTGCCATAATTATTAATGATCTAAATTAAATTATTTCTTAGGTTTATTATTTATGTACCTTACTTACATTCTTGAAAAATACTTTTTGTTACAATTACAACACTGATTACAACGCTGGTGGCTCCATTGATCTTCAAGCACGGTGTGTTTGTGCGCGGCAACTTTTAAGTAGTTTCACACGTAGACTACCAGATGTCGCCTTTAGGGGCAAGAGGATTGGAGTGTTACGTAGTATGTTAATAGATGACGCTAGTGTACGCAATTATTACAAAAAAGTTGTGATTGCAAATAATATGTAGTTTCGTGGGGACTCGTGGAACGGAACTCACCTCTTCACCAATATCAATGTTAAGAGAAGAGAATGACAGAAACCAGGACGAAATTATGGTTCCATTAAATTTAAATTGAAATAAGTAAACGTTTTACTTGGTAAAATTTACTTGGTAAGAGTAGGTGGGTACCTACAATAATAGAGAAAAACTTAATAAAAAATCACGTAGGACTACATGATGATATAGCTGATGGTTTAATTTCCATACCAAGGAAACCTACCTGCCTATTTTAGACACGCAGCTTATTAAATTATAAATAATATTATTTCTGTAAAAAGATCTTTTAAAGACACTTTTACAAGTCAAGGGATCACGGTCTTTTTTAAGGTTCAGACAGTAGATCTCTTACCTTATATTATCAGAAATGCGTCTTTTTTGTGTCTTATTATTTTTTCTTTCTTCCCTTTTTGAACAGGCCTTTTGAAGAAAGAGCCATAGCAGCTTAGGGTTTACCAATCCTAACTGACAGCACGAATCTGAACTGAATCACCGTAACACTTTTGGTTTATTAAAGTATCTTGCCGGATGGAGTTTTTTGCCGGATTCTTCTCCATAGGATCAACCTTTTGGAACCGTGCAACTAGAGTCAATAACGTTTCATAAACGCTTGTAAAAGCTTATTTGAAATAAAAACATTTGATTTGATTTGATTTGATTTATCCGAGGGGCAAAGCCCTAACAAACACAGTTGTCTAGAACAACTCTAAGTACTCCTAATGTCACTTATAAAATATTGATTGTTTATACCAGTCATTCTCATAGTAACAGCAATGAGGTGCGATACTCCGTTCACCACAGTAGGTACCTACCTATATAAAACTTCCTGTGTTTGGGTGAGTACCTCAGTTACGATATTTTTCACAATAGCTAGTGGTACCTAGTCGGAAGCTTGAAAGCCTAACAAACTATCGAGTACAAACTTACAAACAATGTATTAATTTTTTAAGTGATAGATGGCGGTGCCTTCACTGACACCCTTAGAAAATAAATGCCGATAACAACTCAGAGAATTATGGTCTATTATAAAGTAGGTATCTAAATACACAATGCTAGTTGCATGGTCTTAAATGGTCTTTTAAAGATAGGACCAGAAAAGACCAGTCCCGGTCGACGGGCCGACGCATGCGTTGAGTACCTAACTCGACCTAGGGAGTTCAACAACCCGTCACGTGGCGATACCAGGTCTGGATTTAAGTGTTCATGAAACAATTCCAGTAAAAAACTAAATTTTCGTGATAACGTCATCAGAGGAACCTAAGTAGGAATAATGCTTACCTGCAATCTTTTGGTAAGTGTCAAGTGTGTCTTGTGATATAAGTATATTTTGCTGAACTTTAAATTGAAACACTTGCAGTAAGTAAATATTACTTATTGACAGATAAGTAGTTTGTACCAATATTATGCAGTGCAACGTAGCGGTTTCTTTGGTTTCGGTGAAAAGCCTCGAAGTCGAATAGATATCCTAAAAAGTCAGGACACAATACTTATATGGCGTGCAGGTTTCCTCACTATATTTTCCTTCACCGTTTTTATAAGCGCTTTAGATTCGAACTCGAGATCTTTTCTTAGCAGTCCACTGGTCAAGTCACTAGGTTATCTCTAATAATCTCAGATATCAAATCTTTTATTTGATTTACCGTGCTGGACTGCTAGTGCAAGTCACTAGCGGTTCTGAGGTCTTTTAGGGCACATCCTTGTAGAAACAATGAAAGAGTCTGTCCTGAGCCTCACTGCGGCCGAGGGATTTTTTTATTGATTATTTAAGGCTATAGTATGAATGCGACGAGTGATGTGTGAGTGTGATGAGTATGAAGACTGCCTCGTTGGTCTAGTGGTCCCAATCGCGACTGCTACGCTAGAGGTCTTGGGTTCGATCCCCAGGTCGAGCAAAGTGTTATTGAATTTTTCTATGAAATTCTCAGTAGCAGCTCGGAGTCTGGATTTGTGCCCGGTGAATGGCAATAGGCTCGCCCCCTATTTCATGGGACCCAAACATACCGGCGAACTGTGGGTGTACATTAAGTACACCTCTGCCTAACCCTTCGGGGAATACAGGCGTGATGGTATGTTATGTTATGTTAGTATGAATGCGAACGCAGTCGGTCTATTGTGATCGCCAATTATTATTAAAAATTAATAAAAAGTATAAATTTCACCCCTTAACCCTGCAGCGACTTAGGGGTGAGCTCCCTTATTTCATCTGGGGTTAAGGCATGTTTTCCCAGACGTGCATTGTGCTTGTTTATCAGCGGTCCGCATTCCCCCAGAAGGTGAAGTAGCGTTTCATCAGGCTCTTCACAATATCTGCAGGTTTGCGTGTCGCTCAGCCTTAGATTGAACATGTGCTTGTTTAAGCAGCAGTGTCCTGTTAAGGCTCTCGTGACAATGCGCAGATTATTCCTAGTCAATGTTAGGAGAAGGTTTGTTTGCCTTTTACTATAGCCTTAATTAAAGCTTTAGAGTGGGCCATATCCACCGATTCTGTCCAGAGCTTGATGGCAGTCTCGAAACTTCAATCAGTGAGGATTTTCTGGTTTTCCTCAAAAGTGTTCGGGGCCCTGCTGCGTCCCATTGGCCCCGACTCTTGCGAGTTCATCGGCACGTTCATTGCCAATGACGCCCGCGTGACACGGTACCCATCTTAAAACTACCAAGGGATACTTCTCCTCAAAGGTTCATCATCATCTTCGTGCCCTTTTTTTATTTAGGTATTTAGGGTCTTAGGGACTTATCAAAATCCATCCATCTTTTCTTTAGTCTCCCTCTACCCCTCCACCCTCCTCTTCATATTCTTATTCATAACTAAATAAGGTAGGTAAGTACATGCGTTTTATCCCTCACAGAATAGTTAAAAGTGATCCGTTGGTACACGTTTAACTTTTCTGCCACTGGCGCCACTTTCAAACGTCATCTAATAAATCGTTCCTTATTTTATCCATCCTAGTAACCTACACATCCACTTCAACATTTTCATCTCCACTGTGTGTAGTTTTCTTTCATCAATCTTCTTAAGAGCTCAGCACTCGGATCAATACAATATTAATCCAGCCCATCCATCCATACATCTTTCCGAAGTTTTTTTTTTTTTAAAAAAAAAAAGCTTACCAGCAATGTGGGTCACACATTACTAGTACCTATTCTTGTTAACCCCTCGTGCTAAGCTAAATGCTTGTGTTACGAGTGGGTTCACGTCGGTAGTGCAATGGGTGGGGTTCGAACCGGCAACCATATGATTGCAAGTCTGACGCCGTAGCCATTAGGCTACCGACGCTTCAACGGTTAAATCTTACCATATACCTTACCGCATATTGCGTGTAGATAAAGGATATTATGAAACAACTCTTGATCTGTTTCAGAACTTGAAGTTTCTTAGTTTGAGGTTAAGTCAGATTTCAAAAAAGAGATAGGATCAAATATCTCACCTTTTGTCTATTTATGTTTAGGTATTGTTTAATATTAGGTTATTGTTGTGCGATTAAATTATACATTGGTACATGTAGAGTGCAGATAATTTTGTAAAGAAGCTAAATCGGTAGATCCTGTGGCGAAAAAGAACGAAAAATAACGTGTAAAGATAATAATGTACTAATTAGCGTAGTGCGGCGCGGGCGATCGACTGCGGCCGCGCAATACAGTGGTAATAAAGTGCACTCGCTATCGCTTCACCTAGTTGTCAATAAGTTATGTCCCAGTGCGGCTTGCGGGGTGGGGGGGGGGCTGGCGGCCGGCATGCGCGCACGCACTGGGACGCAATCAACGGACGAATTTCATTAGCAGTCGCGACGGACGGACGGACAGCAGCCGCGCAACCACAATTGATATATTACACTTATACACGTATCGGCTAAATTGTCCGATCGATAAGTGGGCGTGAGACCCAACCAGCGGCTCTGTGCTTGCGACTGAGCACCTGCAGCGTAAATATATAAAATTTATTTGCGAGAATATAGGTACATTTACATGGTTAAATAATTAGAGTCTCACTATATTCGACTTAATAGCCGTGCAAATATTTTAGTTTTACAGTCATGCTTTGCTAGTATTCATAACATTACATTAAAAATATCAATTACATTTATTGCATTTGTCATAGTCAAGACAGTCAATTTTATTATATAAACAATGTCAGAAAATGTACATTTAATTAATTATGTCTCTATGTCAATTTGAAGTTTAAATAGTCATCTATTGAATAAAAACATCTGTCACAAAGCCAATTGTATAGTGTTCTGCTAAATTCTAAGTCATTCAAGTTTCTCAATTTTTCGGGTAGTTTGTTATAAATTTTCACCGCCATGGGGTAGCAATTTTTGTTACATAGCTTTAATCTACTTCGAGGCATTATTAAAGGTTTTTGTGTTATTTTTCTTTTAAGTGGAGCCTTGTCATCCTGCTCAAAAAGCGATATGTGGTTTCTGACAAATTTGCACATTTCAAAAACATATATGGATGGAAGTGTGAGTAAACGTTTATCTAAAAATATTGGTCGACACGAATCAGTCCATTTAAGACCATAAATTGACCTAATGCATTTTTTCTGGGCTATAAATGTTCTCTGGGCGTCTGTAGAATTTCCCCACATGATTATACCATATCTCAGTACTGAGCATACATGACTGTGATATACCATTAATGCTGTTTCTGTATTTGTAATGTTTTTTATTTTGCGAAGTGCATATACAAATTTATGAACTTTTTTACAGACAATATCAACATGAGATTTCCAATTACAGAAACTGTCAATACTTATTCCTAGAAATTTTATGTCATTTACTTCATCAATAATATTATTATTATATTTTATTGGCAATTCTATTGTGTCCTTTTTATTTCTTTTATTATTATATGTCAAGTATCTCATAAATTTCGTTTTATCAGTATTTATTTCTAAATTATTTAAAGTAAGCCAGTCATGTATGTCCTTTAAAGCTCTATTTGTGACATTTACTGCCTGTTCACTAGTGGCCTCTTTAGTTAAAACAGTTGTGTCGTCTGCAAATAATACTATGTACTGGTCTGTTGATTCTGGTAATTCATTTATATATGCTATGAACAATATCGGGGCAAGCACAGTCCCTTGCGGTACGCCATATTGATTTATTAAATATGGAGACCTATAGGTTACCCGAGTGTTTGTGTCTGGGCACATTTTTACAACCTCTGTGCATTGTTTTCGACCTCTTAGGTAGCTTTCAAACCAATTGTAGGCAGGGCCTCTAATACCGTATTGTTCTAATTTATTTAGTAATTTAACATGGCATACCATGTCAAAGGCTTTGCTCATGTCAAGAAATACAGCTATAGGAAATTCTTTTTTGTCTACTGAGCTGATTATTTCTTTAATTAAATTAAAACATGCTAGCGTAGTGGATTTGTTTTTCATAAAACCGTTTTGTTGTTTATTTATTATTTCATTTTTTACAAAAAATTTCATAAGCCTTATACACATCACTTTCTCAAGTATCTTGGAAAGAATCGGTACCAAAGTGATTGGTCTGTAATTTCCCGCTTCAGTTTTTGAGCCTTTTTTATGTAGTGGTTTTACGACGGAAAATTTTAGCGCGTCAGGGAAAATACCGTTTTCCAAAGACAGATTTATTAGGTAGGTTAATGGCCTTAGTATAGCAAGTATATTCTGCTTTAATATTTTTGTTGTAATACCATCATATCCAGCTGAATTTGTATTTCGTAACTCCATTGTTATTTTATAAACGTCAATATTATCAACTGGTTCCAGATAGATGGAATTTGCTAACCTTCTTACCATTACCGGATTTTTTTTTGGCTGCTCCACAGTTTTCGGTTTTGCAATGTTTATAAAAAAATTATTTAGGTGTGTTGCAATGTCATCGCCACTATTTAGCATGCATTTCCCATCCGAAATTTTCTTGATTTCATTGGTTGCATTGTTTTGTTTTAGGCGTTCGTTTACAATTTTCCATGTGGCTTTACACTTATTTTTTGCTTTTTCTATAAATTGTATATTTTTACTGCTTTGAGTGCTTGCTACACATTTTCTTAATATTTTACTATATGTAGTGTATTTCAACTTATTTTGTTTATTTTTGTTTTTATAGTATTCGTTTTGTAGTTTCCTCTTTGTGACAAAAGATTTTTTCAAGCCCTTTGTGATCCATTTAGGGTTTGTTGAATTTCGATTCATTTTTACTTTAATAAGTGGGAAACACAATTTAAAGAAAAGACATATATCTTCGTGAAATAAGGAAAATGCTTTGTTTACGTCTGTTTCAAGAAAAATCTCAGAGAAAGACAGTTTACTTAGGCAATAATTAAACTTATCCAAATTTTCTTTACAAAAATCTCTTTTATATACAAACCAATGTTTTTCAACGATAATATTATTTGCTTTAGTTTTAATTGATAAGGTTTGGCCTGTGTTGTGATCAGATAATCCCAATTCATGTACCTCCCCCTTAGCATCTTTTATATCACTAATTATATTGTCAATACATGTTTTTTGTCGAGTTGGTTCATTTATATGGAATGTCAAGTTATAATTGTATAATATATTGATAAATTCATTTTTATTTTTATTGTCATATAATATGTCAATATTAAAATCCCCGCATATTATATTATTATATTTATGGTTTTTGTCATGTATCCTGTCTAATAGTATTTGTAGTTTCCTAAAAAATATGTTCAGGTCCGAGTTTGGAGTTCTATACACACAAAATAAGTTAATGCCATATTCTTGCAGTCGTATACCACATATTTCAAAATGTTTTTCTATAGTAATATTTTCTAACCATTTTATGTTTTCGTGTTCAATATCTTCCCTTATCAGTATGCAGACACCACCACGTCTTTGATCTTTCCTAGAGTAGCTGCTCACTAATTTAAAGAATTTTAATCTCATGTTATCTTCATCTCCCAATTTAATAAATGTTTCAGTTAGGCATATAAAATCAACTACACATTGTTTGTCGCGCAGTAAATTTAAAGCTATTTCAATATCGTCGGACTTATTTATAGCACCAGCAATATTTTGATGGAAGATGACATGGTTCGCCAGACCTGTTTTAGGCACGAAAAAGCACTTCACCCGCATTATCTACCAGACTGTTTGTAACGTGAGAAACTTCATTTGAATATTGTATAAGAAATGAATCATTTGTTTGTGTACCCTGGTTTTTAGTATTAACAGTATGTGCTTTATGAGTAGGGATTTTATTATAATTGTCTTTTTTGTCAAATGATAAAAAGGTTTTGTTATAATCTAATTGATCTAACACCGAGTTTATTTGATAGCATAGCGAAGAAATCTTGTTATATTTTGCGATAAATGTACATTCTTTACCCTGCCTACAGATTAGACGTAGCATTTCATTCATTTTGTTTTCTAAATAACAGATGTTTTTATTCACACAAAGAATGATAACTGGGCATTCAACAGATTTTAAGAACACGCACAGTTCTGTTGTCATTTTTAAACTATTATAATCATTTTGTCCTACAGATATAATTAATTTGTCGTCCGGGGTTATGTCAAAGAGTTTAATACTAGTTAAAATTTCTTCTGTAGAAGCGTTTGGCTTGACAATTGATTGAAAGCGATAGTAATTATAGGGGTTGTAGAAACGAGATTTGTGAATTTGTGTTGCCAATCCACTACATTGTCGGCCTCCTATAATAAATGCTCTCTTTTCACGCCTGATCCTAAAGTTCCTGCATTCACGTCCTAGTGTCATGCTTTTTGTATTTGTGTTTAGCATATTGTCAACTGTAGTACTATTTTCCTTAGTATTTATGTTTACTGTTGAATGTTCAGCGGGGTCATTATGAAAATCGGTGCTTATCTGCTGAAGTTCTGGAGAAAGATTTTCTAGTTGTTGAGTTTCTTCTATTCTTTGTATGGATTTCTCAGTACTTACGACAGCATCCGGTTGTAAAGTTATTTCCTTTTCCCTTTCAGCTGATGGATTTGTATTATTTTCGCTAAGTTTGAGAGGTGATATGTGAAAACTGTTTGAGAGTCTACGTCGCATACTCTTTTTGGTGCTAGAAGACATGTTATGTCTAAAAGTAGATATTGGACTTCTACACAATTGTCTTAGAACACTCAGCTCTTGATTTACGTTGGATATTTGTTTTTTTAAGTCTATGTTTTCTAAGATAATGTTATCCATTTCATGTTGTGTACTTTCCAAGCGGGCTTTTAATTCTCTAATTTTTAATAATAAAAGTCGACCTTATGCTCCATTCGCATGTTCTAAATTATTCAAGCCAAGAGTTTAGATTGGATCTTTTACTCGGACCTCTTCCAGCACTATCGAGGTTATAAAAGATGATAATGTTATAAAGAGGCACTCCAAAATGGTCCCTATTCATTAGAAGGGAAAGTTCGTTATCGTTAAAATGTTCATGAGAGTAAGATCGAGGAGACGTGCGCGTGCGCGGCGCAAGGGGCTAATGTGTAACCGTTGTCGCGCGCTCGCCGCACTAATGCGGCCGGCGCCGGCGCCCGCCTCACACAAAAATCTACAACATTCCTGCGTTTAGGTCGCGAGCCTTTATTCCTTTTTTATCGATTCATGAAATAATAGAATAGGTACAAAGCAGCCGCCTCGCGCCCCCCCCCCTCCCTACGCCCCCCTACATCGCGCCGGCTAGCGGCCCCCACACCCGCACCTTATCACCTCACTTCAACTTATAATGCAGCTAGCTATGTTATGTAGGTACGTACAACTTACTCGTAGTTTTCTTTATTCAAATGCGATAGACTTCGACCAATTTTGTTTTGGAACACATGTTAATGTTATGGAGTCCGAAGAGAAACGATATACCTTCCTACTCATAGTACAATGAATAAACTAACAAGTAACGAACAATTAACTTAAGTATTTATAATATCACAGACTCAACAGTAAGTATAATAATTTACTCGAATGTAATCGCTGTTACAACTCTAAGCTGTTCTCTACAGTAATGTTTCCTTTCTTAATTTGACCAATAACGTACCTACATTCGTAAAATAACCATTAATTTCTGTAAATGGAATGTTAAGCGAGTATTTTTTTTTTTAATTATCCTATTGTCCCACCTTTCGGGACAATCTGTTTTCCTGTGCTTTACCTCGCACCTGACGTCGAGAAGCTTCTCATCTTTTAACCACTACTTAAGCATATAAGCAGTGGATGAGTTTAATTTTTCATCAGAGTTCATAACGTCCAGAAAGTAATTCCCAACAACATTAATTAAATTCTGGGTTAGAAGATGCAAAACAGTCTAAGTAGTACAAAGCTACGGTTCGATATTGTAGCTTAGTTTTATCAAATTTTGATTCTGTGTGATAATTTGAATACGTATTTAACTCTGATTTAAAACATACGTATCTTTTCACAAATATGAATTTTCTAAAGAAAGAAAATTTCTCAGTGAAAGAAAAAATCGGCCTCAGGCAGGGTTTGAACCTGCGTCCCTCTGGTTAAGTACACCAGACTCTTTACCAACTAAGCGACCGAGACCACTGCCTGTGATGTCGAATTTCTCTTCCACATTTAACGTCTTCAGGTGAGTGACGTCGGAAACATCTATGAACTACCTGTAGGTAAAGGAAGTCGTGTTGGTTGAAAGACATAGTAAATGTCAATAGATGTTTCTGACGTCACCTGAAGACGTAAAATATGGAAGAGAAATTCGACGTCACAGGCAGTGGTCTCGATAGCTTAGTTGGTAAAGCGTGAAAAGAAAAAAAAGTAAAACCGCCTTCAAAAAATAATAAAATAATTTTGTGTAAAACAGTTTGGGAAGTCGGTGACTTCTATTTGAGTGGGTCTTTTGTTGTCACCACTGATTATTTTTTTGAAATTCGACAAAATTATTTTATTATTTTTTGAAGGCGGTTTTACTTTTTTGTTAAAAGTAATTTTATTTTTGAATTTTTATTGGGAAGTTTTGCTTAAAAGTTCCTACTTGCTAGCCAACTACACGCACTGCTTCAATAAGACAGCGATGTTTCGGAGTACCTAAACGATAATACGAGTATTATCGTTTCGGAGTACCTAAACGATAATACGAGTATTATCGATGTAAACAATTTTTAGATTTTTGTTGATATTTTTAAAACTGCTCAACCGATTTCGATAACATTTCAACGGGACCGCCTCTGAAGTATGACCTACCAAACAAAATCATTAAAATCGATCCACAATTGGCGGAGATATCGCGTAACAAACATACAAAAAAAAACACAAACGAATTGAGAACCTCCTCCTTTTTGAAGTCGGTTGAAAAGAAAAAAGTATCGACTTGCAAACGTAAAGTGCGAAGTTAACCCAACATACACAGCGAATGGTATGACTTTCAAAAATATCATAAAACTAGGTCCATCATTGTGTTTGTGTCCATGTATTCGACAACTATGATGATTATATTATTACATACATACATACATATTGTCACGCCTGTCTCCCATGGGGGTAGGCAGAGACTATAGATTTCCACTTGCTACGATCCTGGCACACTACTTTCGCTTCATCTACATTCATTAATCTCTTCATGCATGACCGTCGGTTTAGGGTGCTCGGAACCTGGCCTTTTTGAAGAACATCCGCAATTTGGTTGCGGTACGTTCGCCGAGGTCTTCCCCTTCCAACTCGTCCATCCATACTCACAATATACACTTGTTTCGTCAATCTCCGTTCATCCATTCTCTTTACATGACCAAACCATCTTAACATACCTTTCTCAATCCTTGTTACTACATCTTCTTTCACTCCACATCGCTCCCTTATCACACTGCTTCTCACTCTATCTTTTAGCGTCACACCACACATACTTCTCAAAGCTCTCATCTCTACAGCATTTATTCTGCTTTCATGTTTCTTCTGCCATACCCAACTTTCACTACCATACATTAGTGTCGGCGCCAACACTCCCCCAATCACAGCCAGCCGTGCCTTTTCGGACACTTTCCGACTATTCATGAAGGTGTGTAGCGCCCCATTCACCTGGTTACCAGCACTCGCTCTCCTTTCAATATCACTCTCATGTTTACCATCTCTAGTAAACATAGAGCCCAGATATACAA
Organism: Subacronicta megacephala; assembly: GCA_958496365.1. Lineage (NCBI taxonomy): Eukaryota > Metazoa > Arthropoda > Insecta > Lepidoptera > Noctuidae > Subacronicta > Subacronicta megacephala. The sequence continues at coordinate 73,114 of OY292516.1, forward strand.
ACTCTTTCACCTGTTCTACTCTTACGCCACCTATCAAAATATTGCACGCTGTCATAACTTCATCCCTTTCAAAGACCATAACTTTCGTCTTGCTTACATTCACTTTCATTCCCTTACTCCTAAAAGCACCGTCCATAATTGTTACCATCTTCTGTAACTCCCCCTCCGATGGAGCAAGGATAACTTGATCATCGGCATAGAGGAGACATTATATTATTATACTTATAATAAGTGTATTGTGGTTAGATATGTAAAATAATTATTAGGTAAGTACCTACTTATGTTTTGATTGACATAGGTAATGGCTGACATGGGTAAGGCTCCGAAGTTATTGAAAGCAGTCGCAGTGACGGGCGTAGCACCCGCCATGCCTGACTCTAGGCCATCATCTTCTTCCTTCTACTTTTTAAAATTGGAATCGCTGCAAAAAGCTTATTGTAAAGCTGGTGTCTAAAAACATACCTAGGCAAGTATATCTACTCCAGAATGTTGATGACCATTCCACCTACGTAAGTAGGTGGAATGGTCAGGTAGGTAGGTTCCTCTCTAAAGGAACGACGTACACATCAGAAAGGTCCGTGCTCGATGTGTCAATAGCAATAGACTCGGGACCACGGAAGCTCAGGACAGTTGGTTGATGTACTCAGGTACTCCCGAAGGAACCTGGTGCAATATTTAATTAAAGAACAAAGAATATGAAGAATTTCTATGTAACGTCACCAGTGCAATCGGCCTGCCAGCCCCACAGTGTTGCACTGCAGCGAGGGTTTGGTTCATACTTATAATAGGACAAATAGGTACAACGGCTGTCGGCTGCGTATTTTATGATGAACTAAAATGAATGCACCGTAACAATCAAGCACATAAGCTATAGTTTAAAGTAGTTTTGTTTTACTTACCTACCTGAATACGTAGACGATTATCTATCGATCAAGATGTTTTAAAGTTTAAGTACCTATCTCAGTAAAATCTACGTATGTTGAATAAATGAAGGGTGGGTAGAACAACCTGGGAGACCTAGGTATCTTCTTATTCGTATCTTTTGTTGTACCTACCTAAGTATCTAATAAAGGCGGCAGCAATCTAGTGATACTGACTGACTTAGTAACTCGTGCACTGTAGTGCTTAATAGCAGGCTTATCCTAACTCCTCCTAATCCTGATGCCCCTAATAGCAACTTAAAATATTTAACTAGGTTAATATCTTAAGGTTTAAGGTTTAACCGAAAACAGACCAATTTAATATAATTCCTATACTTATCTGCATCTGGATGACGCCCGAGCTGTTCTTGCAGACAACAATCTTGCGCACAACACTCTAGGTAGTACAGCTTGCCTTCAACAGTTATGGTTACTACTTACTAACTGCTACTAGCTAAAATTGTCTAGGCTAAAATACAGCTTAGAGAAATACGCAACTAAATAACATGCTTCAAGAAACCCCTTTACATTCATGTTACTTCAGAAAACATTCTCTAGCGTCAACATAAATAAAATGTATTCATTCGAGCTATCGTGTCTTTTGGCAATTATAATATAATGAAAGGTTAGGTACATTAATAGATAAAAATGAAAAGCTTGTTCATGTTCAATGAGCCAAAAAACTTGAAGACCAACATATACAGCTTGATAATGTAATGTAAGCAGCACTTGGTAGGTGCGCGGGCGCACACCCTCGTACTCGTACCTAACACGCGACGCTCGCGGCGACCTCCTGAAGGGACACGCTTCAACATCGATATTGTAGGTATGTCTTACTCTCGACTGGAAACGCTTACTGTACGATCACCGATGGAACTACAATTTAGTTCTCTGGTGTTGCTATTGCAATCATAACGGGCACGAGAAGCGGAGCACGAGGTCTTGTCTTCAATTCCCAACCAAGGTAAATTGTTGGTTTTTTGGATTTCTATAGTGATTTTCTCACCCGTAGGCTACGACTCGTAGGTACACTAATTGATATTGTAGGTACTACGATTAAGTTATCTCTGTAAATAGAACTCTTGAAGACACTTTTGAAAATCTATTTTTTTACTACTGACGGAGCCAACATTTCTTATCGACGTCCAGTCTTTTAAAGTTTAGAAATCATGCCTAACAATATTGTTATTAGGCTCCTGAAGCTTTACCAGGAATTCCGTACTTAATTGTTACCGCGTTTATTTTCCATAAGTGACGGCCAAGTAAAGGAGAGAACAACCTGGATGAATGGGTGTCCACCACCGTGCGTTTCTCAAGGAACTTTTTACCGCGCACGACTAGGTACTATGTGGAATCAATTACCAGCGGATGTATTTCCGATCCGGTACAACATGGAGACCTTCAAGAAGCGAGCCTATTCGTATCTAAAAGGCTGGCAACGCATTTGCAACCCCCCTCGTGTTGTAGGTGTCCATGGGCGGGGATGATCACTTACCATCAGGTGACTTGCTTGCTCGTTTGCCTCCCTCTTCTATAAAAAAAGTGTGAAAACATAAAATGAGTACAAGTAAATTCACGAAGTAAGTATTTAAATGCTACTCTAATCACTCAAGTTACCCGTACCAGTTAAGTACACAAACTATAACCTCGCAGTTTCATGTGTATAGGTACGTACGTAAGTTTAGGTAATTGACATGATGATAGACGTAAAAATATTGAGACGATTGATACTGCCTAAGAAAAGGGATATATTTTTTTTCTAAGATATTATATAGGTACCTATTTCCTCCGTAAGTACTGGTGGGTAAATAAATAAGGAACTAGTCACACTTGTACTTGTTTTCATAATGAATTTAATTTAATTGCCGTTGTATAGCATGACGGCAAACAGATAAGCTGTGAACTAATTGAAAGTAATTAGCAATATAAAGTTAGGTACTTAAACTATGTATAACTAATTAGTAATTACATTTAACTATTTAAAAAAAACCTAACACAGTATCGCGAGTACTTGTTTTAAAATATGTGAGATGTTAGTGTAACGTAGAGACTTCATACCCTACTTAGGTAGTGTAAGGTGTTTATTACCTTTAGCTTGTCATTAAAAAAAAAACACTTTATCACTTTTATATTACCACGGCAACCTTTTTCCAACTATGTTGTGGTCGACTTATGCGGAACTCACATCAAATAAAAAGTTAAGATGGAACTTTCCGAACAAAGAAGTGAGGCGGGCTAAAACTACGCCTAACAGTGTAAAACACACAATTACACGCACATATGTATTAGTTAACTACGCCTTATCTTTTCAGTCGAACTTTCGATACCTCGATAGCTCGACTAACGAGATAAGGCGTAGTTTCGGTATACGTGTGTGCGTGTAATTGTGTGTTGTACACCGTTTGGCGTAGATTTAGCCGGCCTCACTTCTTTGTTCGCAAAGTTCAATCTTAACTTTCTATTTGATCTGAGATGCGGAATATCAGTATTTTACCCGAAGTTACTGAAGAAGAAGAAGAAAGAAAGAAAAGAAAAAACATTTATTTTCGCCCAAAACGACGCACAATTAACCATAGGTCAAAAATACCAGGTACTGCTATCAGACTTGCGCAACCCAATTCCGTCGGCGATTCCTGCTGATATCCGAAGGATGAACTGGACTTGGATTACATGGTTGTCAGCATAGAAATAGAGCTTTTCAGTACCTATTGTCCACAAACTATTGTCATAGGTGTTAGTATGTCAACTGGGAGCGACAGCTTTACATGCTCTTCGAGGCACGGAGGAGTCTGGGTGTACCCATTCACAGATCAACCGCAAATAGCGCAAATCGTTTGATCTCTACAACTTAATACTTACCTATTTTCTACTTAGTCTTCACCTTCCCATTACTTTTGTATGCAAACAATAAATTATAACATCACAAGGAAGTTTTCCTGGGGTGATATCGTACCTAATCGCTTTCAAAAAGTGTAGACATGCAACAGGGCACCCTATAATAGTGGCGGTAAGGCCCGACATGAAGAGATGACGTGCTTTCAGTTACCTATAGGATTAAAATAAATATATAAAATTAAAATACAAAAGTTAGTTACAGTCATTTAATATAGGAACCTAGTCAATACGATTTTAAATTAAACAAAATACGTAATTAGGTACTTATACCAGTTTTTTAATTTCATGAGTTCCGCATAACTAACTATAGAAGGCATGCTCGATCAGATCAGCGCTTCGCAAACACGAACTCGATTCTACATTTAATTGTAAATCGATGGTGGCATAACATGAGTAGATTTAGATGTTTTTGTGCTATATTGTTTTTGTGATAGCTAGATTACAGAACCGAAAAATTTTTGAAAAACGGCTCGGAGGATGATGGTAGAGCAACACGGAAGGGAACTGTTTTTTTCTGATAATAAGTATTCCATAACGCCTGTATTCCCCGAACGGTTAGTCAAAGATGTACTATGTACTTTAGTACACCCACATTTCGCCGGTAGGTGTGTTTAGGTCCCATGTTATAGGGGGCGCGCCTGTTGCCATTAACCGGGCACAAATCCAGACTCCGAGCTGCTACTGAGAATTTCATAGAAAAACCCAAAACCTAACACTTTGCTCGACCTGGAGATCTAACCCAGAACCTCTTGCGTAGCATTCGCGCTTAAGACCACTGGACTACTGAGGCAGTATAGATAAGTATAATATTATCCGAGTTACAAGTAAGTACGCCATACCTCTGCCGCCTCCACGGGTCACAGATGATCCAAGAGGATTCTCCGTACTATAAAAACAGTAAATGACTTAAGTAGGTACCTACATTATGTACACATGAAGGCAATAAAGATTTGAGTTTGAGTTTGAGTTCCTTTATCCTAGTGCATGGTCATATGTATAAAATTAGGATATCACTGTTAATAATTACAACATAAATTGCATTTGTTTCCTAATCTGTTCGGAAAAAGTCGAGGCGCCACTCATATTAAAAACTCACAACGAATGTCGTAAACGGCGACTAAAAGATGTTATCATCTAGTAACTGATAACATCGAACCCTGACAACGGGCACCCTAATGTGTTGCGGAAGTGGCGCAACACAACTGACGAACAATAACATATCAATATCGCCATCTACAGGTACTTACTGAAAACAATAAGGAAAGTCATATAAGTCAATCATATTAGGTATGTGAAGCCTGCCTGACTCATTCAACCCTGAACTTAAAAAATCGGAAACATTTTCATTCATGCTATTTTGAGTTTTTTATGATGTTTTTAATGTTAATAGATAAGGAACCTAAGGTTTCGGTATAATGTTTATATTTTATATTTGAAACTGGAACACTCCTAGGTATACCTAGGAGTATAACGCAACGAAGGAGCAACATCGAAGGAACAGCAACGAAGGAGTATAACTACTTCGTTGCAAAAATATTATTTCCTAGGAAGAAGACACTTTGAAAGAGTCAATCACTATCAGCAAAGTGATCTGAAATCATAACTAAGTACCTACCAATTCTACCGTGTTTTACCGTGTGACATTAGGTTATTGTAACTGAGGTAAATTAAAAACTAACCCACTGGAAAAGGAGAAAATATATAAGGCATTTTATTTATTTGAAAGTGTATGCTCCTGAGGTGGTCTCATTCAAATTTGTTGAAGATGTGATCACTAAAAATGTTGAAATAAAATATTCTTTAATAAAATTGTGAAACCGCCTTTAAAAAAAATAAAGTAATGTTAGGTATGTGTAAAACAGTTTCGGAAGTCGATATTTTCTTTCCATTCCAAGATAGTCGATATTTTATTTATAATAATCGTCACTCTTGGGGGCTGTTTTTGTTTGTAGTCCGCTGCTACCACTGATACAACCATATTACAAATATGTTAACTAGCAACAAGGTTTCACAAAGGTAGGCACTAGGCAATGTACGAAAGTATTGATGAAGTATGACGTCAGGATATCCGAGCGACCCACGCGGATTAGCCGCGCAGTTATTTGCAGCTTAGCATTTATCCAACTAGCCGGAACAAAACCATTGTCTCCCATTGTGTTAGTACCGAGTACTCACTGTTATCTATTAACTTTAGAATTCGTGAACGTTCCAAGACTATCTAGCTTTACCCAGTATTGTTTCAATTATTGATTGAATAATGGTTCCTTATGAGTTATGAGTTGGGTATTATTATATTGTCCGATTTGTATTTTTTTGTTCATTATAAAAACAATTACCTACATCGCGCAATAATATGCTACGGATTTTCGTAGCGTAGCATTGCTACGACATGCAACGCTATAAGATGCTACGCTACAGCAAGCTACGCTACAACGTGCTACGCTAAGTTATTGCTATTTTTATTTTATAACGGTTTTAATACGTTTAAGGTTGAAGTTAGCCACGATGTTTGAGTTGTACTTATCCTGTCACATTGACTTAGGCATGACATTGTCTTTAACACCACAACCTAGGCCTCAGACTCTAACGGCAAGAGTCTGTTCCCACGGCAGCGCGGGCCGCGCGGGCGCCGGCTCACTGCTCAGCTGCCCTTTGTAACACGTTCCTATCTGCTGTGTGGAGCTCGGTCATTCTCCTCCGCATCATTGCCGAGAGCTACTGCTGTCATTAAGTACCTATCTCTTGTTTTCAAGAAGTATCCACTCGACTTCAAGGAAGCCGATAATACCCAACGGTACACAATTATGACGTGTACAATGGTAATGTTACAAGTAGTTACGATTGTGTATTGTGCGGTGACCGCTTTGTGTATTGTTTGTGCGCGTTTGTTGCGCCCGCGCCGACGGCACCGCGCGCCCCGCCGCTGATAGCGCGGGGACGCGACGGGCTGACCTCAGCCGTGGGAACATGCTGGCTAGATAGGAGGAAACACACTGTAATGCTATGTCATATAAACACAAAGTACCTAAGTAGATACCGCCAACTGGAGAAGATTAAATAAATTTTATATTTTTATATTTTTAAAACAAAAAATAAATTTTGTATGCAGTATTTGTTTTAAAAGTCACACATTCCATATAATTAAGTAAGTAACCCTACAATAATTGTTAATTTATATAAATAAGTAGGTGCCTAAGCATCTACCTAGAAAGTAAGGTTATTATTTAATAAATGTTATGACGATGGCTCGACTCTAAGAGCGCAACAAGGAAAGCTATAACTCAGGTAGGAATTAAGGTAATGATATTCTATCATCATCATCATCTTCCTGCCCTTTTCCCGATTTATTTGGGTTCGGTGCAGCCTGTCCTTTTCGTCCATTCGCCCTGTTAGTCGTCATCTCATCATTCAATCCCTTTTCCATCATATCTGGCTTCACACATTCCATAAATGTTTTCTTTAGTCTCCCTCTACCCTACACATTCATACGCATAGGTATGACTTTTAGTTAGTACATGCGTTTCATCCCTCCTCATCACGTGCCCATACAAAGACAAACAAACGACAAACGACTCCTTTTCAACTTTTCTGTCACTGGCACTACTTTCAAACTTTCTCTAATGAATTCATTCCTAATTTTATGCATCCTAGTCATTCCACACATCCACCTGAACAGTCTTATCTTAGTCCTCATAGATGGAGGTACCTATACTTCTGCAAGCAAGCCATAGTCAGTTAGGTTAGGTTACCTTACATAAATGAAATAAGTAAGTACTTATCTTAAATAAGTCGATTCTTATCCGGACGTGAATTTGGGAAAGTAAGAGGTGAGTGCATTGCCTAGATTTATGTATTCGATAGCAAATGTCCTAACCTGCTGTCACTGCTAACTGAGTACCTAAGTATAAGATTTTAATTATGAAATTGATTATGAATGTCTATTAACATGTAGGTGAGTGTTTCCTGCTCACATCAGTTTAAAATAATGTGCAGCTATTAGAAGACTATTTATTAAAGTGTTTTGGTGTGGATACAGCGGTCGCGCTCGGCGGTCGCGGTGTGCTTCCACTGGCGCTAGATGCTGCTCAATTACCAGCCGCTGATGAACCGCTCAGCGTCAGCAATTAATAAGCGAGCTGGCCGGCCCGGCGGTGGGGGGTGAGGGGGAGGGGGTCGCCGCACTCGCACGATTGATTGCGACGCCGTGCGTATAAACAAAAACGCAGCACTAATTCCATTAGGGCCCGAAAACTAACCCCTCTATAAATCTCCGCGCGTCGCCCATTACTCGCGATAGCGGCCGCCCACCGCCCCCCCCCCGCACGCGCCCCGCCCCGCCGCCGCCCGCACGTCACTCGGCGTCACGTGCGAGTACACCATGAGCGGTGCAATTTATGGAAAAGCGCATTTCCCCGAGTGTGGGGTGTGCCCCGCCCCGGGGCGGAGGCTGCGCGCGCCGGGCCCGCCCGCCGCCGCCGACGCCAGTGGGCGCGCGCTCTCCGCTCCGATTGCACGTGTCGTAGTGCTCGCGCGTTATCGCTTGCATCTAGTGCTCACCAGTGCTCATCATCAGCTCGTGCCAGTGACAGTGATACCTACATATCTCCCAGCTGACATACCTACCCCCTGCATAACAACACTCGAAGCCGGAACAACCCATCACTATCAATCAGGTGAGTGCTGATTACATTATTCATTGCTATAGGTATACTATTTACTTAGGTAGGAACAAATACATAGGTGGACAGAACACGATTCTCTGTACATTTATGAAATTCAGCAAGGAATCATTCACCTCCTGAAACTGATCTGAGCGTTGGATTAGGTCTGAGTCAAATCGGCCTAAAACGAATGTGAACTTGTTGTCGATTAGATAGATACTTAAGTAACTTTTCTTTGAGGCGCTGTTTGCCGATAGTTACACGCATTGAAAGAGCATGCAATTAATTAAGTTAAGTTATATTATCTATCTCGGATACTACGGCTTTAAGTAAGAAGGTTTTTGAAATAAAATAATGTGGGTACTCGAACAACAATGACCTAAGGCTTTAATTACGTAGTAGGTAGCTGTGTAGTAAGTCAGTGACTCAGAATCTTCAGCTTTGTAACCAAAAGAAATTATATGTAGGCTTCAACAATACGATCAAATAACGGGCACTTTAAAAAAAATACTATTTACTTACTTACTTAAATATTTGTCTAACTGAAACTTCAGCACATTATGACGATAATCGATAAGGAGCACTACCACAAACAAAAATTAAAACCAAGCCTCGTTTAGTAATGAAACCAAAACATCACACTGGCTTAACAAGTGACCTCTGTTACTAGCACATACTTAATTAAGTAAGTAGTACTTATTTAGCACAAGGTAACATTGTTGTTAATAAAGCGTTTATTATAACCGTGTGTGTCGCTGCGTTGTCGGAACTGATCCGTCGCGTGTGTAAACACCAGCGTTCACAATAAGGACCAATAAATCAACTAATTAATTGCAACTGCACAGTCATGCAACATTTGCTACGCTCGGATGCCTACATAGATGGCTCAATAGATGATTGAATAGTAAGTAAGTACTGAATACTGTCTCACGTGGAAAGCTTTGACAGGTAGATACAATATTCAACTACCCACTATTAATTGTACAATTAATGTCAATGTATGTCATTTGAAGGCGGCACGGCTAATTACCCTTACATCACTCTATTGATCAAGGAATACAGAAGTCAACTTAACTTGTCTTGTCCCATAACTTACATTCAGTATACTTTCATTAGGCCTTCTCCATTTTAGCTTGTCTTATTAATGATTATCTTTACTCAACCATTTCATTCGACAGTGCGGAAATAATTATGACATCCGTTGTATTTCTATCCGTACTTTCAAATAACACTGCCAACATTAGCAGGCATAGATAGCACAGTGTAACAAGCTATGCAAACACATCGGAGGCAACGTGAAGGTGTAGTAGATGCTAACCGTAGCGCGTCGTGTAGCGGCGCCGGCGCAGGCGCAGGCGCAGGCGCAGGCGCAGGCGCAGGCGCAGGCGCAGGCGAGGCTATTGTGCGGCGCCGACGCACAGCGGCGCACTGCATTCCAAGCTTTGTCTTACCTTATCTTATTATAAGACTGTTCTGTGAGGCGGGCGTAATAACAGTATTAACAGGCGACATGTGAAAGTTTCAGTAGCAGACAATGTTGGTCGTTGCGGACGAACATTACATTATAACAGGAGTCTCCCTGCACTGAACTTACAGTAACGCGTTGTGGAGATGTTACAACAATATAGATATCATACAAGCTGTTAGTAAAGGTCGATGTTGTTTTGTTCATAAGCTTGGAAATATTTTTGGACTTTACTATTACTAGAATAACATTTAGTTTCGTTGAGTTCATAAGGTTAAAACAAACAGCTTTTGGAATTATTATTTTTTGTTATAGGTAGGTCTTTGCACTTTTATCAATTAGGTAAGTAGTAGGTACCTATGTAGAGTATTGTACACTTATAGAATGTAGCTTATTGCACCAAATTAGGTACTTATAAAGTTAAATATACCTATGTTGAAAGTTAATAGTTCTCACGTTAAGAGACGAATGTAGTGTAGATACGATTCTGAAATAATACAATTGTAATTCTAATAAATAAGATGCACACCTTCACTTAGAAATTACTTAGCACTTATACTCCATTTGGTTAGGTACTTAACTAAAGGTAAACAAATCATAAAAAAGGTTCTTTTATAGGGCATTTTTCATCTTGAAACAAAACGTAACCAAAATAAATTATTTAATCATTCAAAATAATTTTCCTTTACTATACTAGCATATTTTACTACTTTGCTTAATATTAAATGGTAATTATAAATTCTTAAGCTTGCGACCAATAAATAAATCAAATCTGATAATTATGTCATAAAGTATTGCAATGTGCCTACTAGAAAGAATCTAAAAAGACAGGAAATCAAAACCTTTTTCTACATAATAGACTTTTGATAACTCGAAAAAATTAAGAAGTAGTAGCGCGAGGAAGCGCGGCAAAATAATTAACCGATATTATACTTAGTCGGGTAACCAGACGCCATTCGTAACAGTGTTGTACTTTCGTTCGTTTTTGTGTTTCTTTTGCCGTAAATTGTATTATTTAGTTATAGTTTTGTTTGTTCGTTGTTTTTATTGATTGTTAGATGTGCTGTTATTAATTTCACTCCCAATTCATAAGATACCATTGTAATAAAGGTTGAAGAGGCCTGAACGCCGCCATTTTTATTGTTTACCTTTAGTTAAGTACCTAACCAAATGGAGTATAGTGCTTCAGTCGTTGGTACCTACGATCTGTGGCTGTTACCCATGTGTACCTGTGCAAGCTGCCTACGTAGGTACGTACCTAGGTCGGCCACGTCTCCAGCGCCTGCGCCACTAATGTGCCATCGACATACCTGCCGCGCATCGACCGCGTATGTTTGTATGTTCGGCACTTGGGTAGATATGCTAACATTGAACGACACTCAATCACCAAACCTAGGCACAACATTTGTGGAGTTAAACAGTTAAATGAACAAGAACCGTAGGGGTGTGTAACTTTCAATGGTATACCTACATAAAACATAGAGTAATCGAGGAGTCGGCCTTAACTTAGGTAGGTATATGTTTATATTTTTAATTATCACAAGTTATTTGCTGGCTTTATAGGCTATAGGTGCGACCTAGGTACCTGAAAATCCAAATTGATATCTACATAAGTCGCGCCTGTATTCCCTATACCTAGGGTTAGGAAGAGGTGTACCTATCTGATCTACTAATATACACCTTAGTACAACGGTATTAAGGTCACATATAATAGCAGGCGAGCGTTTTGCCATCAACCGCGTACAAAACCAATTTTACAAATTCACCACGAACGAACATTCCGACCACGGTCGCAGTCGAAATGCATGTAGCATAAATCTTCGGAATTGATAAATCTCAACTTGCATTGTACTTTTTGATAGCTAATCAACAATTTATATCTGTTGGTATTTAATAGATAGGTACCTATATCTAACTCATTTTGAAGCCATCCAATGACATTTTTTATACAATTAAACAACAGATTTGAGGCTCTCATATGTTGAACATGTTAAACTACGTTTACTTAGACACATAGATTTTATTATACTTCACTTGACACAAGTAAGTAGGTAGGTAGTGGCTACAGAAAATTACATTTATGTAACTTGAGAATCAATGTAACCTTTGTCTACCAACGTTTGTTATGCTGATGTCACTTGATGTTGGAGGATCACAGCCTTATCTAAGTATTTAGACTTCGTCGGGAGACATGTTTTCAATCTTCATGCAACTGCGGTGCGGTAATAATTGAATACCAAAGTATACAAGTTAAGTGTTTGTAATCACCGAGTGTCCTCTGTATAGTGACAACTAATCAGCCAACAATTGTTACGTAGGTATCTGTCCCCGCACCATCACGTCATCGTGTCGTGTCGTGTCGTGGAGTCGCAGGCCACTACCTGCAACCCTTCTGACCTATATACAGACTACAATAAACGCGTTGCGTTTAGTATCGATGACGTGTCGCCACCCGGCGCCAGCGCACGCAGGTAATCGCGCGCAGAAAAAAACGCATAACATTGAAAGTTTCGGACACTGGACAAATTTACGACGTCTGCATAGTTCCGGACACCGCGTGACACCGGACGCCACCGGACGGTCGCCAGCTGATGGCTGATAACGCTAATAGAGCTCCAGTTTATATTGATGTGTCGCACTGTCACCGACACGTCAGACAACCTACTAATGATTTTGCTCTCTTGGACACACACACATTTCTATGAATACACAACAATAGAAAATGAGGCTCTAATCATGGGTCATGATCAGATACTAGGTACTTAACTAGGTATTACCTACCTAGGTATATTTTCCTCAGATTTAATTAGTTTAATTTGCTTTTAGTTATAAAAAAAACTAATTCATAGAGCAGTCTTATACAGCACCTATCAGGTTCTCCGCGATATTTATTCGCACTGATATGACGCTCCGCCTGTGTATTAATAGTAAATAGATGTGAGTGCGTCCCGGAGTGCGTGCGCCCGCGCCGCCGCCGCCGCCGCGCCGCCGTCCGCTGCGGTCACGGCACAAAGGGCGGCATCCATTACGACCACTATCGTAACACCGGGGACCATGATACGTGTTTGTTTGTTTGTTGGCACGCGGGGTGCGCGGCCCGGGCGCGGGAGGGAGGGGGGCGCCACTGTCATTGATACATCAGCGCGCTCCATTAGCCGGCTTTTTTGCCGTCCCTCGTCATCGGATTAGGCTCGAATCGTCACCGAACAAAAAACTGTGGAACGAGCGGGAACATTTCGCACTTAAGTCGGCCACCCCTCTACCACGACCCACCCGTCTTGATAAATGAATCAATATTGACAAATGACCGCCGACGACAATATCATATAACTACAAATTTGTCGCCGTCATTAAGAACATCGTCATCGTTAATTTTCTGCTGTTGTATCTAGGGAATATTTAATCGAGCCAATAAACTCCTCGTAAAATGATATCGTGGATGCTCGAACAAATGTACCTGCTTATAAATTGCAGGAGCTTTGCATGTGATGAGTATCTGGATGGACCGGCTCGCGGGATTATCGCTTTAGATTCTTATTTGCATCGTAGATACAACGTATTTTTTGTTCAGCGCAATATGGCCACATCTTTATAGATAGATATATACTTACTCGTACAGTACTAAACAATATAAAAATAGATTTCTTAAGGAGTAGTAAGCCAAGAAACGTGCGTCTCATTAATATTGAATCGATACCAACGCCGGTCAGTAATGACCGGTTCACCGCAGATAAACGTTGGACAATAGAAATGCCCGCCATACCTAGACAGACACAGGCACTCATTGTTTAATCCACTTATCGTTGCGTTATCGGCAACAGAGTGGAGCCAATACCGAACGCAAGTATCAGGTCGGCGCGGTCGCACTCTACTTAAAAAAGCGTGGCGCCTCAACATTAGGAGCCAGGTTATTTATAGGGGGATTAATAGGGTTGCATGCCTCCTTGTCTTGCTTGTGTTGTAAGGGTATGTCTGTCTCTGTCGCACAGACAATTAGCCGGGCCCCGCCTGTCAGATAGCTCAATTTGACGTGTTGGACAATGCATGTCGGCGGGCGGTGCGGCGCGGCGCGGCGCGGTCAGGGCTCTGCGTGACGTTTGTGCAACGTCGTCACTTGGCTCGTGCCGTGTTATTATATGTATGTATACAACAAACCTTTTTTTCTTTATGACTATGAGTCGTCTGCGTCTTTTGTTGGGGTACAATTGTATTGGGCAACATTCCGTCGCGCGTCGCACTGGCATACCTACAGAACCTTTAGCTCGCAGGTAAGTAGATATGTGCAGTGCAACTTACAAATACATGCAGTAGGTAAGTAGATACCTACATTAATGGACGACGTTAGGATCAAGGTACGTTCTGTCTGATCTAAAAGTACCTAATTACCTAAGATTCAGATGACTGTTGACTGAAAACAGAGATGTCAGCTATAACATAATTATATAATATGTAGGATATTAACCGCATAAAGGAGTATAGTAACCTGCTGGACACATTAAATCGAGATTCCAAGTCATCCATTCCCACCAGTCAATATTGTTTGCGTGTCAATACACTCACTAACCTAACCTTGGACCTGTACTCACCTACCTTAGTTACAAGCTACAATGTCACAATTCTCGTGATTGGAAGCTTCAGAGCTTCTCACGGAATATTTCGACTCCAGGAACACACAGACTATAATAGGTAGTTCTAGGAAGTTCTCGACACACTGCAACAAACAATAGCAGACTACAAATTAAAGCCGTGCTCCAGTACCACAGATAATCTTATTCTGAGAAACAATGCGTTGCGTTCACTGAACTACGCACCACCGGTGATAATCCTTACTTCGAGAGAAGTAGGTGCTCGTACATACTTAGCAGTATGTAGGTATTTTTTGAAAGTATTAGTTGATAACTAGACGTAGGTATTGTGAGCGTGGGAGCGGGCGTGCCATGACGCGGACGGAACAAGGATGGAGTCCAGTTGTTAAATTCCTAATACAACTAAATACAACTGGTGCACTCAGTACTTTCCTATAATTTTGAGGGCCGTATTAGCACAGTAACTCAATTATTGGCATTTTCACTTCCGTTTGTAAAAACAAGTTCCAACAAAAATATTGGTGTTGCCTAAATTTAGTTAATACATTTTACTAACGAGTACTTATTTGGTTTTGTAAATGCATAATGTAAGCAAAATGTATATGACATTATTCATTGATTAACATATCCTAGGTTCTTCGTTCATAATGTGATATTTACAATATCTATACTTATGAATCTTATATTTATAACCCGTAGGTATCAAAAGCTAGTTGGCAACAAGGAACAAATTTTTTAAACATGAAATTTTCTTGTAGTAAGTACCTACCGATAAACAATTTCCTTCATTATGAATAGTGCGCGTTGATGTCTTTTCAACTGCACAATACTTAAGGACCTTGCTACGCGAGAAATTATTTCCCATTATCTAAATATTATAATACCAATTGATAATATATTACATTGTATAAGTATTTTATGGTGCGTTTTTAAATATTGGTCGGTATGAACCATGAACTCATAAATCAAGTGTTTTTTTTTTCAAACTAAGTAGTTGTGCTCGCGGCTTCATCCGCATGTTTATTACTTTGCTATCCGGAATTATAATTTACCCATTTAGGTGTAATAAATCTTACTTTTGCACTAAACATCATTCACGTGTGTTAAACCATTTGAGTAGTAAACAATCCAACATACACATATCTATATAGGTGATATAACTAGTAGACTAGTGAGGATGAGAATCTATTATATTGTGAAATTTAACAACCGAAAATTAAAATCATCAAACAATAGATGTCGCAAATATTTACTAGTAGATAAGAGAAGATTATTCTAATTTAGCAAATTTGAAGTGTTATAATAGGTATGCAATGTAGGTAATAACTATTTTCGAGCCTTAAAAACCAAATATCATCAATATCTAACCATAGGTAGGTAAGTATACTTCACGAGGACAGACGGCCACGCTGGACTAGAGTAGGGTGACAGACTTCAAATGCAGGCGAAATTTAACTAAGTGTAAAAAATAACCGATTTCAAATTTCAATATTCGAAAACAATAATGGTCAGAAACAACAGAGTTATATTTTTCGGCTCAGCTAGTAATTTAATAATTCTTAATTCCAAGTATACACAACTACTTACTTATCGTTCTGATAGGGAGATATTCACGTCTAAGCCGCACCTCGTGACATTGTTATTTTGTCATATCTTTGTGGTACCTACCTATGATACCGCTTCAGATTATTATACTTACATATTTAAAGTTGTGTTTGTGCCACAACTACAATGCGGATGGGTCAATATGGAAGGTCTTTAGATATTGACATATTTTCGAATAATTCGACCAGGAAGCCAACGTGACGCTATTATTTCAGTAGATAGGTACTTCCGGGCCGTCGACGGCAACTACACAGTGATATTGAAGCAGCTAACGTTACTAAGTACATCTATTACTAATATTTGTAAAACAACAACAACCCCAAACAGTAGCAAGCACAAAACACTTAAATAATTGTATTTGTGTAACTCGTGGTTTGCGCGTGAGCCGCGGCTGTTTTAAGTTCAATAATCTTGATTGCGGTCAATCTCTCCTTAATTAAGCTCATGCTATCAATTAACGTTTAATAAATTGCTCCGGGTTTATAAATCGTAAGTACGTTTAAGTTTGTTTTTATTCAAACAGATGACAAATTAACCATATAATTATGATCGCGAACAACGACATCCTACTCATAAAACATTATCTGAAACTGCCACAGTGAATCTGCGTTTTAATTTTTTTAAAACATCAACAAACATTAATTAAGTTTTAATAACATTAATTAATAAGCTATAGTAGGCCTCGTAATACTTATTAATAAAGAAACCCTATTCTTATCAGAGGATATAATTTTTAATACGGTTTTTATCATAGGTATCTATGTAGGTACTTACCAACAAGCTACAAAAAATATATGATGACATCATCTAGGTATATTGTCCAGAAATTACTATATTTTAATGTTCCCTACAGATACCTCTAAGTTTGGTCTAATTTGAATTACAGGCAGAATTCATCTAGGTAGAGGTACCGAAGTATTTTACGTGCAAGCAGTGATTTTAATAAAATATGCAAAGAATCATTAGGTACTTGCCAATTTTTTTTTGAAAAGCAGTAGATATAACAAGGAAGGTGACCTTAAACTTTCAATTATTAATTTTAATCAACGGACTGCCCCACTAGTCTAGGTGTTCCATACGCAACTGCCACTGGGTTCTGGGTTTTTCTATGAAATTCATCAAAATACATCAGCGAACTGTGGGTGTATGTACAACTATGTCCAACCCTTCGGGGGAAACAGGCGTGGTGGTACCCTTATTTTAATTTTAGTCGTCTGTTTTCAGATATAACTCTATTTCCACAAATGTCGCCTACTATTCGTGAAAATCTAAAATCTAAATGTAGTCTACTTTTTCAGTTTATTTTATTATTAAACTAAAGCTTCAACTGTCGTCATGACGTCACCTACTAATGACAATTTAGATTGAATTTCGAGAATATTGGCCTCAGTGTCCAAAACTAACAGGTTGTGCGAATCACGGCGGCTTGCTGCTCCGCGTCCCGCTGTCCCTCCGTCCTGTCAGCAAGCTGCTCACGCCACCCGTGTCAACATAATTTATTGCGACACCTATTCATTTAATGTTTCCTTATTACTTAAATTTATGCGCGTAACTCCTCATAATCGTACTGCTAGACTTTTTAAGATAGTATCAAATCAATAAAACTTATTTTACGACTTGCGATGACTGAGACCGCCGCGCGACGGTACCGGATCCGAATGCATAGCATAGGAGCTTTGATAGATCGGTCACCGATTCAAAGTAAAAAGCGCAACATTTGTTTGACAATGTTGACTTGATCAGCATGTGTTTGTTTAATTAGATTCAACAAGATTATCTTGATAAGGGACCCGAGATACATGATAACACCTGTCGGAAGCCGCTAGATGCCAACAGAGAGTCAAATGAGCTATGTCCAGATTAGCCGCAAAAAAATATTATGATGAAGTATAGTAGGTAATTAATATTCATGTAACGAGTGCTAAGTGGAGTTGATCGTTGACCGCGCGATGACATTCACGTGTAATCACTCGATGACGGTGAATATATTAAACGTGAAACTATTAATGATGGCCGTGGGAACATTTCTTACATTAATTTTATGCAAAATTAATTAATTGTGTCGAAAATAACTAATTTATTTCTTACACTGCTAAAATTCATTGCCAATTCTTAGTAAGTAGATGTGATTTTTCAATTTAGCAACAGACGCAGACAGTTTAAGATTGTGTAATGAATTATTCCAAATAGCACCACAAATTAATTATTTAATTTGGCGCGATTCATGTAACAAGTTAATAACATGATTCGTGGCTGCTGTGCAAAAATCAACCAAGTTTTATTGGCGTTTTTCATGCCATTAACCAAACAAAATTCCCAATCCTAAATTTCTATAAAGCTATAGGAGAGAGATACAGGCGTGATGATATGTTATAACCAATATGCTCTGAGCTCTGACTAGTCTTGTTTGAATGCCAATATGCATTGGCATTCAAACAAAATTCAAAAAGTCAGAGCCTTGCCCAAATATACTATATATACTGTCTTAAATATATATATTTATTATAACTTACAAGTTGACTGAGTTGCCTTGTAGGTCCTAGTTATCATACATAATATTCTTTATTTTTACTTATGTTGATTGTATGGTATAAAAATGTAAATGTGAGAACTATGTGGGTTATCTTTAACTCGTATAAGATTTATGATAAAATTTTCTGTCAGTTTTGAGTATTTCACATGACCTACCCAAATGTCTTACTGATCTAGTATCGTTGTGCGACGGGTTGTTGTACTCCCTATAAAATGGTTGAGCTACACGATGACTGATGATGTTGACTGTATGTGTGCCATCAGTTAGGACAGGTCAACTCAAAGCTGCTATGCTTTCTTCAAAAGACCTGTTCAGATTTTGCCCTACATTGTAAAACTCGCATATCTAATATTATAACTATTCTCTGGACTTTAAAAGAGACCATGATTCTCTGAGTTTATTTCGACGGTTCTTCTCTAGTTAAAAAAAATGAATAAAAAAATTGTACTTGTAAAAGTATCTTAACAGATCTATTTACAGCAATAAATATCATTTCATTTCATACACCTGTCAAAGCATAACAGCTTATCATGAATTATCAGCCCATCATAAGCCAAGATTCGTGTTTACGAGTATAGTACACAGTCCGTCAAAAAAGGAGATATCAATCACATAGGCGTACCTGTACTATTATGTTGATGATGCGACGCCGACGTGTCGACGCGGACGTCGGCGTCGTCACGTCGTCGCGGGGCGTCGCAGCGCGTGTGCGGGTTAATAGCGATATCATTATCACTCCGATAAGATTAGATGTTGCGATTAGATCGCGAAGTTGTCGCGGAATCAATAATCCGTGGCGACTCCTAAACAAATTATCTCAGATACATCGTGTATATTTAATAGTAAACAAGTTTGTGTTGACATGTTGTAATACTGTTTTGCTGGTTGGAAGAGCAATATAAAATTAACATATTTGTTTTAGGAATAGCATATTTTATTGCAGAACTTTAAATGGACATAATCGTATCAACCAATATACTGGCCCACTGCTGGGCATGGCATGGTAGGGTTTAGTAGGTACCTTATTACATAATTTAATAAATAAATAAATAGACATTATGAAGCGTAAAATGGACCTTTAGAAAAAAAATATCAACGCTCCTCAACTATAAATGGTATCCCATGCTGTAGGAAAATTGACAGTTTTTTATACCTAGACCTGTAAAATTTTATAGGTTACTAAAGAAATTTACAAAGTAATATAACATGTTTTATAAGAATATACCTAGCCCTTCCGTTTGGCCTTACCGTAGTCAAGTAAAAAACAATTTATCGTTACAGGTAGCTAAAAACGCAATGTAAAAACGCAAACCTACCTACTCGAATAAAAGCGCCATTGTATGTAAAGGAAACTTATTAGATTATTTAAAAAAAAAAACAAGAACGCTTTTGCCTAGTTTTGCTAACCTTCAATAAAATTAAAAACCTATCGTACTAACCAAAAAAGTCACGGTCGCGTTGTAAGTATGCGCTCCTCTTTATCTACAAAAACTAAATTCTGAAGCGATCGTTATCGACTTATCGAGCTTTAGATCATTATCGAAATGTCAGCGATGACCGGTTCTCACGCGTCGGAGACCAAAAGTAGACGAATTTATTTATTCATGAACTCGCTTTTGGCGAATATACGGAAAATCAACTACTAGACGCGACAGCTTTGCTTGCTTTGTGACCTTGTGTGGAGGAGGTTTCCCACGGATCTCCCCCCTCCCTGACGAGCTGTTCTGGCACTCTCTAAAGAGCTACAAGTAAACAAAAACCGTTGCTACCAGCCCTGTGTCCAGTCACTTGTCACAAATAGCGGACCCCACAAACATCACGTACCACAGTGCATGTGTATTCAACATTTTATTCAGTTGGCAGACAGTTCTCATTTCATCTACTAATACTTCGAGAGAACAGAGAACAGCAGGCTGCTGTACGGGACGTGTAGTGACATCAATACCTAGGTCAGGCGGGTCGCGATAAAAGTCCAGGTCAAAGGTCGATGTAGTTCGCAAACACTGCACAGGATCCAGATCCAGTCACGCTCAAAACTTCGCAATTAAATTACATAACTGTTATTCAATACTCAATATATTTATTGCACTCCACAATGTTAACAGGTGTTACACAATATTTAGTAGGTATCAATCATGGACCCTGTCGGGCACGGCAATTAGGAGAGAGGAGGAAGGCATTCTATTTTTATATTTGTTATGCCTACTACCTTTTTTAGTTTTTTTTTATTTTATTTATGTTCTTAATTTTTTTTTATAGTTATTGTTTTGTATATGTTACCGGAAATGTATGAAATCAAGGAATTGTATACAAATCCTAGGAAATGTGTACAATTCCGATACTATTTAGGAAAGGTATAAAATATTGTTTGAAAAACTATTTAATGCATAGATATCCTAGGAAATGTATAAATTTCCTTGGAATTGTATATAATTCCAATATCGCATTAGGAAATGTATAAAGTAAATGCTTTCTGTAATAAAACACGTTGTTAATAATATTTTTTTATTATAGCACTTATTGAGGCAATCGGGTAACAGTCATACCGTAAAATAATAATAATAGGCTTGTGTATAAACGCCCCCCAAAAATGTACCTATTTTACTACCAAGAAAATTCGAAACGTTCACCAAAATGGATAAATGGTCACCAAATTACGTTTCCTAAAATGTTATCAAATAAATCCATTTTTTCTTATTATTGACTGCCATAAAAATATATGGGCGCCTTTATAATTCACGAAATTAATTAAAATATGATAATATAGCCAAATAGTATAGGTAATAGGTAATAGGTAATACTTCAGTAAAATGTTAGTTAAATAGGCCGAATTCGGTCCTGGCACGTCGGCGGCCGCTGCTGCGGCCGGATACCTTTATATTATTGTGATATATTCGCATGATTGTTTTATACTGTCTGATGCGTCACGCGCGTAGCTCGCCCCGTTCACGTTAGATTAGTGACAGCGTCACTGGTCCCTATGTCGTGTCGCGGTCACACAGCCGCACATGCATCTCAAGTGCCGTGTCGAGACACTTGCACCGCGCGGGCACTTGAGACGCGCCGCTAAGTGCACTCTGCGCGGCGCGGTACTAATGCACGAATGTTCTACGTCACGCCCACATGTCAAATTGTAATGTACCTACGAACTGCCGTATTACGTGACAGGTTAGACATACCTCAGTGAACATACAATCATGTTGAATTGCATGAGCAATTGAGTACATTATTTGAACAAAGGAAATTTTGGCACTCCTGTCGGGGGAAGTGTAGATGTTCATGAAAATAATTGATGTTCAGTCTATTAATTAGTCACAAGCCCCTTTTTCGGGTTCCGTACACAAAGAGTTAAAACGGGACCCTATCCCTAAGACTCCACTGTCCGTCTGTCACCAGGCTGTATCTCATGAACCATGATAGTTAGGCGGTTGAATACTAAACAACACAATAAAATTAATAACGGCGATATTGATAACGGCAACAGGTAGACACATCAAATATTCAAAGAAAATTTTAGTTAGGTATATAATATATAAATTAAAATAAAACAAATATTTAAGGGGGCTCCCATACAACAAACGTGTTTTTTTGTCGTTTTTATACCTAGATTGATAATGGTACGAAACCCTTCGTGCGCGAGTCCGACTCGCACTTGGCCGGTTTTTTATTGAAATCAGGCAAATAGATAATCATTATCATTCCTAATGACATGGAAGACTGCGGTAAGCCGAGAGAAAGGATGTTTGAGGTGCTGCTGCCGGTAGCCGACAGAATATAATTAAAGTTTGCACCGGTTACTCGACCTTATTCTCAAAATCATAGGTATGTTGCATAGCAGAATCCGAGAAAATGACAACAAATTCGAGTTAATATAAAAAAACATCAAATAAAATACTTAAAACAAATCGTTACTCTGACAAAAAATGGCTCACACATCCTAAGGTTGAAAGTCATTTTGTGAATGATATTATTAAGTTGCTGTACGTTATGTTGCAAGGCCAATCTAGTAGCACATTTTGTTATCTCTGTCTATACCTACACGTGATTAGGTACTAAGTCAAGCATTACAAATATTGCAGCAAATGTTTTAGATCGTGCTCGTTTATAGTATAATGGCTCATCATATCAAAATTATTTATTGATTAAATATTATTTGAATGTTTCTAACGACAGTATTACAATATTTTCTAATAATAATTTAAATTTAGAGGGGCGTGTTACTAAGTAATAACTTCATTGACCAAGTTAGGTATATAGTGAGCGTTTTTTTTTTGTCTCGGACTCTCGGTATTTGCTAATGTAATAATTAGCAACAGCGAAGTGGTACCTACTTGACCATGGGTTTCTTTGGGAACTCATAATGATGATATAAATAAATCCTTAAATATATTTGTTAGCATCGTCTTTAGCGCGGTACTGCAGTGATCAACTTTAACAGGCTACCCTTGTTACTTTTTAAAACTACCAACTGGTTCTTTGAGATCCTGTTTGAGGTTTGAAGAGGATTTTGAGAAGTCAGTACTATTTTAAAGCGACTTGATCTGCTTTGACGAACTGTTTTGTAAAAGCTATTCTCATAACTACGAGTATATCATAAGGAATGGTCTAGTGGTCCCAATCGCGACTGCTACGCTAGAGGTCTTTGGTTCGATCCCCAGGTCGAGCAAAGTGTTATGTGGTTTTTCTATGAAATTCTCAGTAGCAGCTCGGAGCCTGGATTTGTGCCCGGTGAATGGCAGTAGGCTCGCCCCCTATTACATTAAGTACACCTCTGCCTAACCCTTCGGGGAATACAGGCGTGATGGTATGTTATGTTATATCATAAGGAAACATTATCGTTCTCCTTTTGCCTTTTCTCAAGTGTTCTGGTTGGCTCCTAGTCTAACCAGGCATGGCTGAATAGGTATTTGACTGTATTTTACACGAAGCGACTCCCATCACACCTCCGCTACTTAATTTCTGGACAATATAGATACTTTTAGTCACTCTCCCCTTTTTTTCCACAGGGCCAGACAGAAACTATAGACCGCTACTTTTTACGATTATTGTTTACCTCTTTCGCTTCTTCCTCATATTTTACAACACACGCACCAGTTGCAATTAGGTACCACGCACCAGACCGTTTTGGAGTACCTCGCCGGTGTATGTTCTTCTAGGGTGACCTCTCCCGACGCTGCCGCGTACATTATTATATAATGATAAAACTAATAAGATAAAAGATAAATTTATTGAGACATAATAACAATAATATATTTTTATCAAAGTATAGAAAACAAATACATTCTACACACAATATTCGTTCCCGACGCGCGGCGGGCGAAAGCGTAGGCGCGTAGCTCTACTTGCTACGCCAGTTGCTACGACTATGTCTACGAGCGTAGCCGTGTAGCATTCCTGTGGGCTCCGTTGAATTATTCCCACATGTTTGTATGACAGAGCACTGGAAGCAGGTGTATGATCTACTCATTTTTAATTGATAATGGAATATCGATTTTATTGTTGTACTAGAACATTTAGAAGTCCATCAAAATACATGCTACGCCGCATGCTACGCGGGCGCTACGAACTCGCTTTAAATGAAAACAATAAATCCCGAGTTTCCTTATAGTAGTGTTAAGCTATTATTTCATATTTTTTTTTTTATAAAAAAATATACCTTCCGGACTAGGCAAAGTCCTGTGTCTCGAGGACTTCGTCAAGTTAGGAGTTGAAACAAATATCAGTGGTAAGTATAGAAAAATATTTGCGTTAAGATGGAAATGGAACCCACGACATACAGTGCAATAATAGTGGTGAGGTGATCACCTTAACCACTATGCCAAATGTGAAGTCATTTTGATTACCAAGCTTCACTTGAACCATACACACTGTGAACTCTTAGTCGATATAAGTCAGTGCTACGACTGTGGTATCGCGATATTTTTTTTTTATAAGTTGAATACTAACCTGTGCAATGCAAACCGTGTTACCACTGGAGACGGTGTTCAACATAATAGGTTATATATTTCACATGTTTATTACTGACGCTAATTCACAATGTCATGATTGTGACGTCATCAAGTATCTATATAGCTATACTTGATGTAGTAAAGGTACCTCCTCTACTGATTTCATTCATAAGTATCTCTTTTTAAATGCTTTATGCTTAGACGGTTCTAACGGAAGCAAATATTAAGATTAACATACATAACATACCATCACGCCTGTATTCCCCGAAGGGTTAGGCAGAGGTGTACTAATGTACACCCACATTTCGCCGGTATGTTTTAGGTCCCATGTAATAGGGGGCGAGCCTATTGTCATTAAGATTATTAAAAAATTAAGATAATTGCGCAGAAAATTAGTGAAACAGGACAACGTCAATTAAGTCAGTTATAAATAAATCTATTCACAATTTGGAACACTCAAAAAGTCGACGTTGAAACTTAAGAGGGGACTCTAGTCCTGAGGAATTTGAAAAATAGGTATTTGAAGAAACTATTGCCGTCGCGCTGCACCTCCATTCTCTTCCTGTACAGTGCGAAAAGGACAACTGCAGCTTAGGATGATTTTACCTACAAAAACATTGACCAAAAGACGTTTCGTGTTCTGCTGTTTTCTTCTTCAAGAGTGGATTGATCTAAACAATTTATATATCAAAATTTAGAGGAAAAGCATGTCTATGCTTCTATTATTTTATTTTTTGTTAAAAACTTTTCAAATGTGTCTGATAGTCGCCTGAACATGACGGTAAAAACGGGCTTTTTTTCGAGTTTTTGAATTGTCATATTTTCTTGTGAAATTATTTTTTGGAAAAAATGAAATAATAGGGGCCTGTATGAATTAGATCTAGATTTTTTAGAAAAATATCATTGCTCTAGAGTCATTATCTATGGAGAAAACAGCAGAATGCGTTTGTATGGAGAAAGGCTCACTAGAGTACCCTCTTAAAAAGTGGAACGTTGAAAAGTGAATTCAGTTTTTAAAAAGATCATGTATGTGTGTGTGTGTGTGTGTTGGTGAGCGGCAGGTAGCGGGACAAACACTCAGTCCATGTGACACCGGCCCGCGTGACGTCACCACCTCACACCTCACACTTTGTTTGAAACCACACCGTTTATCAACAACGGATCGAACTTATTTCGCTGTTTTTTTGTTTGTCTGAGGTCGAAGTATCGTATCAATCTCGTTTGACAGAACATTTTAGAAGTCCAAAGTTTTAAGTGGTCTCGTAAAGTATCCCAGCCATGAAGCCAATGTGTGCCGGTCTATGCAGACGTACGTATTGTGCATAAGAGGTGCATAAGTGTGCTGAAATATATACATATTTTATTTAACACATAGGTATATAAAATATTCCCCGGTGGGTTAGGTAGAAGTGATATTAATATAATTTCACCCACACTTCGCCGGTATGTTTAGGTCCGATGTAATATGGGGCCTATTGCCATTAACTGGGCACAAATCCAGACTTCCCAAATACTCAATAAAGAAAAACTCAATAACACTGCTCGACCTAGAAATCAAATCCAGGATCACTAGCATAGTAGTCGCGCTTAGGAACACTAGACTAATGAGGCAATCTACTCACACTCAACAATTGATGGAATGCAATTTTAAAGCCAGACGATTGAGCAGGTTCGTTATAGTTGTGGTAGATGACTTCAGACTGAACTCGGGTCTCATAATGAGTCCTCAGTAACGCGTATCTAGCGGGGGATGCGCCGGCGCCGGCCGCGGCTGGTGTGAGAGCCGACACATTTGTACTACAAGTACATTAGCGTTATCTGCGTGTCCCATCGCCGCAGCATCCCGGCTCCTAATTTAAGAGCAATATCAATTTCGTGTGTCGCCGGCGGCCGCGGCGGGGAGGTGCGCGGGCGCCGGCGCTATGTCACACACTCGATGCAGGACACACCGGGAGTGACCACACTACTTACATTCCACAAGGATGACATACAATTTTGTCTCAAACTAAGACCAACTGTGATAGACACACTTTATAAATGTTTTGACAAATTGTGGGAATTCCAGTTTGCCTGATAAGTAAGTACTCGTGTACGTGTAAATAAATGGGTTGATTAATCATAACATGTTTACGTAAGCCGTGTAAGTACCTACTCAAAACAACGTTATATCAGCATACATTTATAACTTATAACGTACTCGTAGGTAGGTACCCGGTTGCATGCACTCATTCGTACCTACCCGTATTACTAAACATCACTTCAGCTCATTACCAGTAGGTACTTATGTCGAGTCTGTTCCGCGTAGCAGTCCTGGCTGGCCCTGGCAGGCCGCGGCCTCGGCCGGGGCTCGGTGCGCGGTGTGTCGCGGCCCCGTGTGTCGCGGCCCGGCGGCCGGTGCCTGTGAAGCGCCGCCTCAAAAGCCTTTCCGTGTCGCAGGCCCCCCCGCGCCCGCGCACGCCCCGCGCTCGCCCGCGCCCGCACTTCCGCCGCCGCCGCAATTAAAGCCGCCGATAAATTTCCAAACTTAATCAAATGGCTGCGGGCGCCCAGGCTCACAGACGCGGCGGCCGGCGCACACACACGACCGCGCCCTCTGCCTGCCCTGCTCATAACTGTTAAACATTAAGCCTGCTACGATGCATTACCATAAACAATAACGATTTATTACTCTTAAGTCAGTAGGACATGGGTTCAGTATTGTGTAAGGATCAGGTTACTCATTAAGTACATCAATATGTACCGAGAATGATTTTTTTTAAATACATCACCCTCACCAAGGTACACGCACTGAGCCGCAGGGGACGCCCAGACTCTAGCCAAATACTTATCGGAATCGAACCCACGACGACTCACATACGTTGCAACGTAGTTGCGAGATAACCACCTGAACTGCTATGCCAAACATACAGTCAAGATGAAATAAAGCTTCAATTGCAGATTTTATTAAGACTGTTATGTACCTAATCTCAAAAGTAGTATGAAAGTACCTCAGTACATATTTACTGTTTAAATTGTAATCTGACGCGAGGCCTATGTAGCCGTCGCTCAGACTCTAGGTATAAACGCTCATCGATTCATCATTATGAAAGAAAGTAGTCAATGTATGCATCTCCCATTTCTCTCTCGCGAAAAGATAATCTACGTTTGCAACTAACTAAGTATATCTATAACTGTTTGATTAATACCTAAGTAAAGGATAAAACATTGTTACATTATTAAATGAAGCCATCATGGTATTTACTTCACAGAACTGAAGTAGGCAGGGACGTAATATAGCGATAAAAGGAAAGTGATAATTAATGACAGTATTTAGTACATAGACCCAAATAAACAATGTCTACTTACTTAACATTTTCCTCAACAAATAAGAATTCCGTGAAAGAGCGCGGCGCGGGCGATGATGCGGTCGCGCCCATGATTCAAACGACGCGCACCACCATTTACATTGAACTTCAGTCAACGCAATCAGCGGGAAACATGTACACATTACTGTTAAAACAATTTTTTTTGGATATTAGACGTAGGTATCTAATAATTATTTTCCTCAAAATATTATTCGTCCAATATTCGTCGTGCAGGTCTACCACTCGCCTAGCGCGAGTTAGCGAACCCGAGCCAAACTCTTTATCTTAACATTACGTGCGTTCTGCTTTTCAATCATACTGAACTATAAATATTTTTTTATAATAGAATTACAAAATCTGAGTAGTTACACACAAACACAACGACAACATATGAAGATATCATCTAGGAGCGAACTGGTTTGCTCGGGACCAAGTTTTCACAAAAAAAGAGCGAGTAAGCACAGAAGTGGCTGTGCAATAAATATTTCTTAATTTTCGGATTATCACTATATCATAGGTACTATTAATGTTAGACAAGGACCTACATGTAACTTGGTTGGTGGCGAGTTTACATCAAATAATTATGTAAAGACGTCACCAAAAGTTTACTTTTGATCTTGAATTAAATTTTGGTTCTTTCACACAAGATTACGTCTGTAATACACAAATATCATGATAAATTGTATATAATTCCGCGTATTTAGGTAATAGCCCAGTTTTGCAATAAGTATTATGTATAGGTAAGTAATATAATATATTTATTCGTCATACATAAATAGGTAAGAAGTTATGAAGCAATAAACTATTTTGTATTTTTTTTTTGTAAGATTCGAAAATTCGATGATATTCGAATCTTTGCGCAAAATGAGCCTCGCAACTTGGGTAGACAAAGCAAACACAATATACCTATTTAACAGCGGTCATTAGTAGGTACACCAATTGAGCCATCAATTTGTCACTGGTTCATCTGGAATTCGACGAAATCAGTGGTCACCCAGTATTGAGAGTATCTTCCCGTAGGTACCTACCAGTAGGTACCTACCAGTAGGTACTTACTCAGTAAGTACTCAGATATTGTGTCATTGAAAACAACAAAGACTTGGCGGGTATCGCGCGATTCTCGTCTAAATCCGTCCGACCGCAACCGCATGACGAGCGTGTACGTGTTATCTTGTCCTAATTACTAACAAACATCTTCATAAATATAATATTAAATTGTATGTCGATCATAATCCACCAAAAACCTGGAGGACCAAAAATTCCACATTGAGAAATTCTTCGGAAAATAATTCATAGTAATTAGAAGATTTTCAATTTTCTAATGCGAAGCATAGTATGGTTAATTAAATAGTGGAATTTCCACTGAGTATTAGGTCATGTAACATATAAATTAGATACTTACCTCCTAACATAGGAAGTAAAGCTATTAAGGTTACTAGAAGTGTTTTAAATGTCCAACGAATTAACAAATCTTGAAGTTTAATATGCTTCAGTTCAGACAATCAAACGGTCAGGTGCATTGAAAAAAAAATACATCATCACCGTGTCTGTGAACCGGAGTTAATTACAATGATTAGTCGGTTGATGTGGGCTACCTTAAAGAGTTGAAGAATATCTCTGACGCACTTAGGTATGGTGGCCAGCACATCAAATTACCACAAAATGTCAAATTTTCTCAGTTGATTTTGAACTTTATCTACAACAAGTTAAGCTTTAAAAACATTTGGAGAATTTTGACAGTTTTGTATAACTTGACGTGCTGGCGACTGTACTAAGTAGTGACGTACGACGGACGTTCAAGCAGTAATTACTCAGTAGTCACAACATCGTCAACATCTGGCCATCAGAAGGCTGAGAGCCCGCTTTTTGACCAATCATAATATGATTCGCAGTAGAATATTGCCGTGGAATTACCTACTACGGATTCTCCGAATGATTCCTTAATGCAACAACCTGCGACCGTGCGACGTACAGTGATACCCATGCTGATGCCTGAAAGTGAGTAGCTACCTAGGTAATTAGGTTACAGTGCAGCGAAGGTTGTGCCATGGTTGTGCAAGTGTTGGTGTGATGCTGATGTAGGTACCTATTAGGTACTGACGCAGTTCTACTGATTTGTTATTTGCCTGAGTGTGTTACCTAAGTTCATTTACCAGTTTTATAAACGTGGATCAAAGGCAATAGGCATTTAACTCTACATTGGTGTAATTGAATACTTGACTAACTACTTACTACTGTTTTTGCGTTAAATGCTTTTCAACCGACTTCAAAAAGAAGGAAGTTCTTAATTCGACTGTATGTTTTTTTATAGGTATGTTTGTTACGCGATCATTCCGCACTTTAATTATGAATTGATTTTTATGATAGTTTTTCGTTTGGTAGGTCATAATTCAGAGGAGGTTCCTTTCAAATTTTATCTGTTTCATTCTAAAATCAAAGAAAATCTGAACCTTTATATATTGATGATACTATCGTTTACTTCGAAACCTGGTTGTCTCATTGGACCAGTCCGTTTAGTTGGCTTACCCATATTATAATTATACAAACTTAATTCATCTACTTTTAAACAAAAAAAAAGACATTATTTTTTGAATTTTTTAAAAAATCTAATTATAAATTCAAGGTAGGTAGAGGATCTAAGCATTTATAGGTCGTTGTCAGTGTTTGTTAAGACAATGCCGCGGTCACGCCGCACCGCGCCGCGCCTGCCGGTGCCCCCCCAGCCCCCACCCACCCCCTCACCGTTGCACGGTGCTACGCCGGCTACTAATTGCTGCGCCGGCGACGCTCTCACACAATTTTTTCTTGCCGACACCCGGCGGGAATGCTTTTATTCCTACGACGCGGGACCTGTTAATGTGTTAATCCACTCAGAACGCCTTGTTTTTCTGTTATTAATAGCCAACAAACAGACGTCGTCTGTCCTGCTCGCGTGCGCGGGCGCTGCGTGCGCGGGACACGCAGGGCGCATACCGCCGACCCACACACACGCACGTCATAATTTCGAATTAGATATTAATAAGTAGGTGCGGCTCCAAAGCCTCCGTTTGTCCGGCGTAGCGAGGTGGCAGGCGGCCGTGGCCTGCCACTGCCAACTGCGAACCCTTATCGGCACATCTCGAGTATTTCGGTGAGTCACTTTTAAAAAGGACAGTTGTGCAATGTGACTGGTACGCACACACTATGGGACCCAACAAGATTTCGGGCACGGATGTCAAATGAAAGCTCTATTCATGATGAAGAACAACGCAATGGCACCTACTGCATGATATTTTATTATTTAATTAAAACAATAACACACTTTGATTACCTATATCCATGCAATGAACTGTTTTTGACCTCAATACTATCTACTTACTCTTGGAAGTTTTGACAGAAAAGCTTCAGAGAAGTCCTTTACCACCGCTGCAGCTGTCAGGATTTATTCTAGCGAGTAGGTATAGGTACGTACATTGGAACGTAAGTGGTTTGCACCGTACGGCACGTAACGAGGTCGCGAGTTGCTCGCAAATCTGTCGCAGCAGCCGCGCCCGCCGCCGCGCGCCGGCCGGGTCGCTTTCTCACAGAGACCCGCACCGCGTCCTAATTAATTACCTCTGCATCGAGGGCCACAAAAAAAAACAAAACTTGTCGCGGCTTAAGAGCGGCGGCGCCAGAGCGAGGGTCGCAGGGCGCGGGGGCGGGGTGCGGGCGGGGGGGGGGACAGGCGCCACTCGCGCGCATGTTCACTGTCCCCTGTCCCCAACACCGCGACAATCCCATCGCCTCACATTCGGATATCTCTCCTCTATTCACTATCCACTCTTATCACACATATGAATAATAAAATACGAGTTATCGACCGTCTCCGGCACTCGGCACTCTACCAGTCACCACTAATACGTGAAGCCTCTAATGAACCTCACTATAAATATAGAATTAGTGTTCCGGAGCTGACATAGCTTTGCTCGCGACCCGCTCCGCTCCGCTCCGGATGCGCAGGATAACAGTTTTATGACAATGTGTTCTGGTTTTACAGCCTACCATTAACGGCGCCAAATAACAGTGGTTAACATTTAACTGAACAAGTGAACAACCGCATTAGGCATACACTCTAGTGTTTAAAGCTTCTCGATAAAAGGAAAGCTCACTTTGCACGTGAGCTGAAATAAAGTGGTAGTTCGTGTGGCTATCGTTTTATTAGCTGATGGCGCAGTCACACGACTAGTGCCTATTAAAGGCTGCGCATTTATGTAGGTAGTCATTAATAGAGCTCAGTTAACGATTGCCTCAGCTGGGTGGTGCTGGCTCATAACGTTAGCAGTACTAATGACTGGGGAGAGCTCGGGGGAGGGCGAGGGGGAGGGGGAGGTATGCCGCTCAATGATATGCAAATGTCGGAGCGACAGATGTCGCTGATGTCGGACACCTTGTCGAGATAGCGCGCGCATTGTCCGCCGCTACCACACATCCGTCTGCGTTTTGTTAACGCATGTCTTGTATGATGATTAGTATTCACTCTACTTACTTTATTTGTAGGTCTACCTTGGTACTTACATATTAATTACTAGCAGAATGTCGAGGCGAAACCGGCATGTCCTAGAACCAAAATTTCAAGACATGTGACGTAGGTATAACAACCCACACTGGGCTTGTGCAGTGGATTACGGCTACACTCTCTCTCACCGAGTGGGAATATTATAGGCTGATTATGGTATTAATTACTTGTACAAAAATCACTCACCGTCGCAGGTACTTCCGTCCAAACAGCTCGAAATAATGTACGTAGTTTTCATAACCAACAGCATTATCTCTCATGTTGCCACTCCTCCTCCTCCACACCCCTAATAAATCAATATCAATATCTGAGTACCGCGGAGTATTGTTTTAAAGTAGCATCATCAGCCAAAAGCAGTCCATTGCTGAACAAAGACTTTAAAATACAATGCATTTCCCAGTGCGTGGTCTCTTGAGAACCTTTTCGCTTCAGCGGCCATCAGATCTGCGACCTATTTAGCCATGTGCCTACTACCATTTAAGCTTGCTTATCCGTGGCTTTTCGCCACCCGGGGCCGCCTGGAAATTCGCCGCTACAAGCTTTGTCTTGTACGTTCTTGACTAGAAAATTTCCTGTAGTATTTTTTAATCACATATCAAAATTGTGGCTCTTGCCGCTTTCGTATCCCACTCGGAGCCATGCAACCCCCATGCTAAGCCACTGGAGCTATGCCAGCAAGTGCAGCCCGAGCTGAGCTAAGAACCCTGAACTTTCTTATGAGGTCCGTAGTGAGCGACAGCGTCACAGAGGCCTCTCGTCATCACTGGTAGGTTAGGAGGTGAGAAGGTTCCCAAACATTACCCAGCCGAGTCGAAATGTTGCCTTCATTCAAATACCTTCCATATAACAACAGTTAGACCCGATGGATACCTCTGAAAAGCAGCGCGATGTTTTTTAAATTCCGTCGGCAAAATTAATAACGCAGACCATACTTACTTATAAGGTAGATTACTTACTTCTTGTCGCTACTTTAACAGCTTACAGAACAAGAATAATAATATATAATGTTTAAAGGTTGTACAGGTATCGCATGTATATCAATCAAAACAATCATTATTTCTAGTGGATCCAAAATTTCGTTATTGTTATCGATGGATTAAATGCGTGTTATTATTATCTAATCTATGTGATGAAAAGAAATACGCTTCAAACATCATCATATTTATTTTAGCTTTTATAAAGTTGCCAAACGCTAGTTTTCAGGTTAATCCCTAAATCCCTAACGTCCCTTCACAGACCAATAGAAATAATACATATAAAAGAAAATAAATCTGTTAGTAATGTACCAAGGTACCTACTGAGTTTTAAAATAAAAATTGTGGTCGTCAACATTTTACCAATGTATTCAATAGTAAGGGCCCATAATTGATCATACGGTAGATGTCAGTATTTTTACAGCAATACGTCCATGAAAAACCAACGCTGTGGCATTATGTTTGTTTTTGATTATCTTGAGTTATGGACCTATTTAGCCTCGCGAGAGGCGCTAACACTTATATAAATGCGATGTTCTGCGCGACCACAGCGACTTTTCAACCGACCGAAAAAAAGCTTTCAGTGTGGTACCTTACCTGAATTGTGCGGCATGCTATAGGTAGCAATATTTTTTAGATGTTGATGTTCCAACTTGTGTCTACTTAGTAGGTGTGAATGGTGAACTTAACATCAACTTAGGTTCTTGTTAATATGCACATAATCATGAGAATATTACGAGTGGCTCACGCATTCAACGATATTCCCTTTAGATACTACCTACCATAAGTACCTGTCCACTACTTACATAGTTATGAAGGACAAGTTCGTTAAACTTTGATCGTAATAACATCTCCTTCTTGTTCTTTTTACTGTGAATAATTATAATGATTTTCCCACCCAACCGCATCCGGCCTCTTGCGCTGGAGATCAAAACGCATATTTTACGTAGGAACAAAAATTATCATGTTAAGCCGATAAAAAGTTATTCGTTAATAAATTTCGAGGTTTTCTAAATAGAGTGCAGCGATGCTCGGCCATGCTGAGGCCGTTCTCTAGTGATTAGAACGTGGTGCGGTGTCCAATCACAGTCGTGATGGAAGATGTTGCGTAACGCGGCGCCGGCCGACACCCGCCGCCACCCGCCGCCATTGGCCGCCGCGCGCCGCAGTCACTGACCACGGCATAAACACTGTCACGAACCGGTCTACACGCATACCTACAAACACTACAAGCAGTAAGGTAGGAGCATGCCACTAAACATACAACTGTGAATTACTCGGGCGAACACAATACATTAACCCTCGTGACGTTACGTGGCGTGACATACTCGTAGTGACGGTGACGCAAATTACGGAACCATATCTGCGGAAATCTGCGGCTGATACCTGTACCTAATGTTAATTATGAATCTAAACCATATTTTTAATGCAAACAAAACAAACAACTTTATTGTTCTGATTACCGTCACAATTCTTTGCAAGGAATTCTGTGTAAGTTGCTAGTTAAGATAATTGGTACTACTTAGTCATTAACTTGTAGCAAGCGCACATAAATCAAATAATGTTACTTTTGTTTACGTGTTTGTATGGAGTCTCGGTGGTGGTCACCCTATAAACATCGCGGGTCAGGGCGCGCGGGTCACTCTCTCACAGGGCACCCCCGGGGCAGGGCGGGGAGGGGTGAGGCGGGGCGGGCGGGGCCGCTGGGCGGGGCGCAGGCTCCGGTGCTTCCCGGAGGGCGGCGCGGGTCCGCCTCAATAACACTCGTTTTTCCTTTTGCTCGTTTGAGTTGAGATGCTTTTAGTTGTTGGCTGTTTTATTTTGGTCACGTTATTGTAAGCTTGAATGTTGATCGCGAACCGACATCGCGACACCGTCGTTAACCGCTTCCATGTATGTTTTTATGTAAATGTTTTAATTGTTACTGTAGGAATTTAACTGCATGCACTCAGGACAAATAAAATGAGATTATTTATAACTTATGGGTAATGTAAATAATATGTACTTACCTACTTACTTTAATATTAGCATAGTGTTTACACTTTGATATTAGTATAGGTTTTATATGATCTAATTTTTAAATCAAATGATTGACTTTGTCAGGACAGGACTGTCGCTATAACTCGATCCCTAAATATCTATCTGAAGGTATAATTGAAATAGTAGATACTTAGAATAAAAGCTCCGTAAATATAATAAATCAAAAATGTGTTAAATTATTTTATTAGGTAGGTTTCTATAGATATTAAATTATACAGAACAATGTTTAAGCGAAGGTGCTTTCATAGCACACGTAAATAACTTGTCCGCGTTTTCACATGGCTGGCGTACCCCGTAGCCGTCGCTTATCACGTCCACGCTGGAGTGGGTACTCGTTAATTAGGTATATGGCTTGCACCGGACAATAAATCAAGGCGCTTGTCACGAATAAATCTTACAATTATTTAATTAATTTTTAAATAATAGCTGCTTTTGTTAGCGCGCCTGTTTATATGAGTCGGGTGCGTTACGCGACCACACTGCGCGCTGGAAAACAAACCACCATTTGACAAAAGATCTAGGAGTCATCACCGCCATACTTCAATGGCGGATTTAAATATTTTCCGGCAAAAGGCTGTTGAACTGTTGTTGAATTTTTACAATTGTACAAGTTACAATTACTTATAGCTTTATGAGTTGTGAACTCTCCTACATCACCTTATTCCTGTAATTAGTATGATTTTGAACAAGGGGATAGTCATGTGAGTTCCTAGATTATTTTTCACCATCCATTTAGTTGCACAATAAATAATTTCTTAGTAGGTAGGTAGGTATACCTAATTATGTCTGACTAATAAGGCCGGGTAATGTACCTAATGGGTATGTCATACCCTAATAAGAGCAACATTATAATGTAAAATGACATAACTACTAAATTAAAAATTTAAAAAACCCCCGACAATTGTTTAATATCTCGACCGATTTTCATCAAACGTAGCTAAGAACACTCCCGACTAATTCACCTATCAAACAAAAAAAACTAAATGCAAATCGGTCCATCCGTTCGGGAGCTACGATGCCACAGACAGACACACACACACACACACACAGACACGTCAAACTTATAACACCCCGTCGTTTTTGCGTCGGGGGTTAAAAAATAAAAAAATCATATAAGATAAAGGATAAATTTTGCCGCCTTACCGCTCCTAACATCAGCCTCCGTAGGCTCCAGACTACTCAGCCGTTGGTACTTTATTTATAGGTAACACATGAAAATAATTTCTCGATGAAATTGATAACGACATCAATGATCAACAAAATTAATAAATACATATACATAAGTAGTCCTACATAATGCACTGGGAAACGATAGGTTATAAGTTTCACCAAATGTCCACCGCCGTTGCGCCCGCATGCGCTCGCGCATCTCGCCGACAAGGCTCGGCTATATTTCAGCACCTTATCTAATCTCGGCCGGGGGATGCTCCCCTTCCTCGGCCGTAACTTCATCATCGACAGATGTTGCTAATGATGAGTGCGCTGCGCACGCGCCGCCGCCGGCCGCACTTTTTCTATCAACTATAATGGCTGTATCACTGGCTCTGATGTGCAGATAAGCGGGTGTCAATCGATAATGGTGTCCTAATTATTTGGTGTCTCCAATTATTAACGTTTGTTTCTGATGGTGAAAACATGTCGCAATTTAATGGTGCCAACGTCACATCACGAAGATTGTATGATAAACAATTTGATAAACAAATAGAGTTTGTTACAAATACTTTTAAACTTCAGTATACCAAGCTTGTCCTGCGGCGTTTCAATGGTTCTACTTACCTAGGGAACCTACTTACGTATCTAATTTTTCAAAGTTCACTGGGAATTTCCCTTTTAAACGGACGCTCACACAAAAAATAACACCTACCTAATTTTATTTTGATAATGTAATTCAGGCTTTCCAGTTTTTGAAATTTCGGCTAGTGAGTACTTATCTAAACGGTAGATAATTCACTTTTATGTAAATTAACTTAGATACATTAAATAGATACGATCAGCGAACAGCGGTAGGTAAAGACAAAAAGGGGACGGTAATAAACTTAGTAATGCTTGGACTGGGGCTATGTGGAGCCTTAGCAAAGATGATTACATTAAATAATAATTTAAAACAGACAGAGCGCTTTCAAAAAACAATTCGGACTGCCATATGCCAGTAGGAATGCAAATAACGTGAACTGACCGGAATCACACGTCGAGATTGGTTAAGTATCTCTATAAATATCTAGATAATAATAGCTAATGATGGTATTGTATATACCTGCCCCAGCAGTCAGTATGTAGGCCTATTCAAGCTAGATGTGGTACGAGCCAGTTGGCATTGACATCAGGAACTACAACAAACTACTCGTTCCATATGTATGAGTTACATCTAAGTCAAATATACTGTAAATTGTGAAATAGCTACCTAGATACCAACAACTTTTTTATGTTTTTTGCGTTAGCATTTCGACAAAAGGATATATTATAATAATTAATCGATATTTTATTAGTGGTATTGGTAATACTTATATTATATGTGCAGATAATGTCTTCCTGAATACATTAAGCAAGTAAATCTAGATTTTAGTGTATTT
The DNA here is from genome assembly GCA_958496365.1 of Subacronicta megacephala. NCBI lineage: Eukaryota > Metazoa > Arthropoda > Insecta > Lepidoptera > Noctuidae > Subacronicta > Subacronicta megacephala. The sequence continues at coordinate 111,192 of OY292516.1, forward strand.
GATATTAATGTGATACCTACTAAAAATCATTTTTATAAAACCGCCTTCAAACAGCTGGACTGATTCGGACAAGGTTATTAGGAAAAATAAATTTGGAATAGTTGTGCGGAATATTTTAAAATTCGGGAATACATGAAAGTGCTTTTTTAGGTAAGACCTACCTAAGTACCGTAGAGCAGTACATAGGATGTTGGTACGATTTATTAAAATTTTGACAGAACGTTTATTGGTTTGGCATTCAGCTAGAGCCGAGATAAATATGCCACCGTACTACTGTTCGTCTCGTAATGTACCTAAGTATTGCAAAATATATCATTATTTTGATAGACAAATAAATTATAAACTCTCCTGTCAATAATGAGGGTCAAAAATAAAAAAAAATCTAAGTTTGTGTTAGAGAAATCACAGCTGAAACTTCAATCACTCAAAAGTGACATTGTGTGGATTGAGTCCTTTCTGCTTAACTACGTCCAAATGTCGTTAAAAACCAACATCGTAATTGCGAGCACTGAGTAGCTACCTAGAGCACTAAATCACATAAACAGTATCGCGATACCTAGAATGTTAATATTGCGAATATTAACATTGTTAATGTTAATATTGTGTAATGCTATGCGTGTTGTGGTAGGGCCACGCTGTTCGCAGCATGAATGGGCCGGCTTGACCGGGGAAGTACCACACTCTCGCAGAAGACCGACGTCCGAGTAGTAGCGTTTCGCTACTGCGCTTCGTTCGGTGAGCGAGAGGGCCGGAGGCCCAATTCCTCCCTCAATCCCCTTCCTTCTCCTTTTCTCCTTCCCCTCCCTTTCCCTAAATAGGCTCGGCAACGCATCTGCAACTTCTCTGGTTTTGCAGATGTCCATGGGCGGCGATGACTACTTACCATCAGGTAGCTCGCCTGCTCGTTTGCCGAGTTATACCATAAAAAAAAAAAAAAAAAAAAAGAATAAGCATTTCTGCGGGTTAAGACCTTTGCGTGCCTAGCAATTGCTGAAATTAGGCTATGCATGATGTTGATGCGAGTACCGCAATAAAATAGATGGAACACGACTTTAGTAGATACGGGATCGTCTACACTGTTGAACAATTCGCGTCGCAGTCGCAGCGTGTGAAGTCGCCACAAGTCGAAAGCATGGAGACGTTGCGGTATTTTGCACATGTTATGTTGTGTGCTTTTTGTGGCTGGTGTAAAAAGCTGCTCGAGCATGTGTGGAGTGCGTGCAGGTGCGGCCACTCGCGGGGCCACTTGAGCCCACATGGCGCACCGCTCCACCGCTCCACCGCCACCGCTGGGAACTCGCCACACCGTTACTCCGCCACTTCGAGAGTCCCATGATCTATGGTGATGGCGCATAGATTTTAACTTTTTATGCACTTGTTCCCCATAACAGTTATACGGACGCTTCAAGTGATTGAATTCTTTTTCTCATCACTTTTCTGTCAGGACTCTTCGCTAGGTACTTGGTTCTTCTACTCTGGATCTGTGAAGGTAGTAGGTAGATACTGAAGACGGCTATGAACTTATCGCCATTAAATAGTGTTAGGCTACCTATACTTACTTATGCTATACATACGTATATAACTCCTACCGGCTTGATAAACTATAAGTAATGATTAGTCCACCATTGTGACCACGCTGGCCTAGTGCAGGTTCACCAGCTTCGCACACCATCGAGATGATCGCTCAGGCATGCAGGGTTCCTCATGATGTTATTTTTTAATTAAGCATAAATATATACTTACTTATGTTTCGAAAAGTTAAAGGTTTGGAGCCTTGAATTCGAACTTGAGACCCAAGACTTGGCAGCTTCTCATGGCTGCCGTATTGAAATAATTTAGTATTAATCAAATTTTAAGTAGCTCTCTTGGTAATCTCATTCATATTAATTTGTAGGTATTTATGTTAATGACGATATTACCAACCTACAAAATTATATGAAGCACTCTTAGCGTTAGATATTTACTCAAGGCTGAACTCGCTGGGATGTTGTCTGTTCCGCCGACCTTCAAACAGATCGAAACAATAACGCATTAGAGTATAAATTACTTAGAGATACCTACATCAAACACAAATAGACGAATGCATTCACAGATACACAAATAAATAAACCAGATGTACGTTGTACTAGTGCGCGGGACGTGCGGCTAACAGCCACGTAATGAACATTGATTGATTATCGAGTGCGATGGTGCGGGGCGGGTGCGCGGCGGGTGCGGCGCGGGTGCGTGGCGGCGGCGTGGCGGCGGCGGTGTTGGCGCCAGACGACTCAAGTGCTTCTATAAACGTGCAGCGGTGCTGTTAGCCTAGGTCGGACATCAACCAGATCACTAACTGATCTCAAAGCGACGCTCCGGATTCACATGATATTCGAATACTCAGTCATAAGAAAATAGGGTTGCCGAGTTACCAACCGTCAAGATTTGCCCTAACATTTCAGTGATGTTTCGCTGTTCAAATCAATTTCAGTATAATCAAAATAATAACATTTGTTAGTAGGTAACTCTGTGGTTGCGCGTTTAAATACCTATACTCCATTTGGTTAGGTACTTAACTAAAGGTAAACAAATCATAAAAAAGGTTCTTATAAAGGGTCATTTTTCATTTCGAAATAAAACATCACCAAAATAAATTATTCAATAACTCAAAATCACATTCTCCTTTTATACTAGCATATCTTACTACTTTGCTTAATATTAAATAGTTACTATTATTCTTAAGCTTGCAAACAATTAATTAAATCAAAATTTATAATTATGTCAAAAAGTATTGCAATGTGCCTACTAAAACGAATCTAAAAATACAGATATTCAAAACATTTTTCTGCATAGTAGACTTTAGATAACTCGAAAAAATTGAGAAGTAGTACTGCGAGGAAGCGGAGCGAAATAATTAACCGATATTATACTTAGTCGGGTAACCAGACGCCATACGTAACAGTTTGTATTTACTTTACTTTTGTTCGTTTTATTGTTTCTTTTGCCGCAAATGGTGTTAGATAGTTATTGTTCTGTTTGTTCGTTGGTTTTATTGATTGTTGGATGTGTTGTTATTAATTTCACTCCCAATTCATATGACACCATTGTAATAAAAGGTTGAACAGCTCCGAACGCCGCCATTTTTATTGTTTACCTTTAGTTAAGTACCTAACCAAATGGAGTATAGGCATTTGCGTTTCAAGTAATTGTTTTATGCGAACTGATAAAGTAAGAAATCAGGTGTTTTGTCAGAATATCAGCCCTAGTTTCTGTATGTTTTCATGTGAGTGCTGTAAATGGCGCTGGGCTATATCATAATGACATTACGTTACCGTTTCATGTTTTGTTCTGGGCGGTGCGCCAAGTTCTAATTAAGTATGTACATAAATACCTATCTAATTGCACAATCACCTTCATTAGCTGAAAACATAATTTTTCAGTGTATTCGAGTAAACTCTTCAGACTTTAAAAGCAATTTTAAAGTCTGAAGAGTCATTTTAAAAACAGTAACGTGCCAACTTACCTATGTACCCATCTGCTATCTATTAGTAGGTAGATTATCGTTGAATTAGGTAATCTTTTTATCGAGAAGGCAAAAAAAAACACATAATTTAATTGTGGCCTTAGATAATGTTATTGTTGAATTTTTGTTCAACATTAAAACTAAGTACCTATGTAAGTAGGTATTGTGCTTACAAAGGAGTCGGTCTTAAATAAAAGATTGAGAGTTTCGAACTCCCATATTACCATAAGTAGGTATCTAAGTAGGTAAGTATATAATATTCTTTTCTTTCACTAGAAATTTTCTTTAATTAGAAAATTCAGTTCTTTGTGAAAATTTCGCAATATTTAATGCTAAAAATAAGCACAAGTATATAATAGTTAGGTAAAGTTATGTATTATATTCTTTTATCACATAAATAGGTAGTTAGATAAAATTAAATGCTTTATGGCAACCTAACAAACTGTGGCAAAAGTAGGTTTTATTTATCAAACTTCTTGATGATAAGATAAAAGATTGCTGATATTTATAAGACAGCATAAAAACCTGATATTTAGTTACATATTCAGTTATACACCTAGTAGCTAGTAGCTACCTGTGTAGGTAGGTACCTACTTTACAATGTTGAGCAGTAAAACTCAAAGTCTCATTACTAACCCTCATCGTTTGTATCAATTTTAGTAGTTTATTTCCCGCCCGGGAATATGTTCGGTACGAACACCTTTATTAGCTGTAGTAAGCAATTCCTTTCATGCGCGATGCGGTAATTAGGCCATTGACCGCCGACGTATTGCACCTTTATAATAATTAGTTATAAGTAAATTCAGTGCATATTTCACCGTTGCCGGTTGCGCTCATTAACATTAAAACATTCATTTAGGATAACATTTAGCAGTTAAAAACAATTTGCAGAACGTAAAATACAGACTCTGAGTTACCGTAAACAATCTTTCATTTAAACAAGCATCCCCAGACTCAGGCACCAACAATATTTAAGTAAGTAGGTACTTATGTACTTAAACATTAAAAAAAATATGAAAGGGCGGATAGGAATGAAAACGAACATTAAGAAATTTGAATTTTGAGCAGAACTATTGTCATCAAGCAAAGTGAGTAGAATTCTGTCAGAAAATTCTTCATAGGGATATCAGATTTCCATCAAACAGATAATTTAATAGTGTTAAATAAGTACATACATAGGTATACCTAGGTAGGGCGGGGATTGGAAACATTTTGTTTCATCAAAAAGGTAGATACTTTTGTACTGGTTTTATTTTATTTCTTCTTTATAGGTAACGCTGACGATCTTTGATCTTAGTACCTAAGTTATATTATTATGATTTTTTATAGCGTCTGTGTGTGTACAGAGATGACCATTACAGTCTGTTTCTATACATACATACCTACTTAGATTAATTAACAGTACAAAACGGTGTCTTATACTTAATTACCTAAATATTTCTCAACAATAACAGTACTTTCTCACAGTAAAATTCGTCAACGTCACGTTAACCAATCTAGTGCTATCGAATAACAAAATAATATAATTAATCATAAACACTCTGTCTTATCTTCTATCATGTAAATAGCTACACACTTACGATGAGTTTAGGTACCTAATTAAGAAAACAAATATCGACATTGTAAATAGGATCTGATTTGCCTATTAATTTTATAGAGTAGGTATCTCGTAAAACAAGTGTAACTCATTATTTTTCACTAACGACACCACTTTTCAAACAAAAGTGTCTAAGTAAGTGCCCCATAAAGTGATCTGGCCTGAGCTAACTTACAGGTAATGATTGCTTAACTGATTTACTGTAGACATTTACGAGGTGGCAGTGCGCGCTAGACAACGGGACAGTTAAGTGTAGCGCCGTCGTAATTACTCAGGAAGGAAGGCAGGCCTGCGGGACCGCCCCGGCCAGGCCAGGCCCGGCCGCGACCGCCTGCGCCTGCGCCGCCCTCCGCCCGGACTACGGGAAATTACATTATAAATTCGATGCATAATTTTTCAGAGTCGGCTATAAATCGACGCGAATATAGCGCGCGGCCGGCCGTCCGTCCGGACGCTAATGTACCGCGTAAATCAGCCGCCCCGCCGCCGAGCCGGCCAGCGTACTACACCGCACTTATATCAATGTGGACCTTCTTACGATGATATAAGGTTTAAAATCAGGATGCAGCACACAATATAATTAGTTCAGTATGAAACATTCGTAGCAACGTTCAAGGGCAATGGCTCTAGTGGAGGTTGTGTGTATCTATGATGAACATCAGAGGACGATGTTAAAGGGATAATTATCCGCTAATGAATACAGGAGCCGGCGGATAAGATCGCCGCGCACGCGCACCCGGCGTCAATCTTTTATGTACCTATGGGTAGGTAGGCAGGTACACTACTGTGTTTGTCCAAGTAACGAGATATCTATTATCCATCGAGTAGATAAACCGATATGATCAAAACATTTATAGAGTATGAATTTTCTAATGAAAGAAAAATTCGGCCTTACGCAGGTTTCGTACTTGCGTTACATCGGACGCTTTACCAACTAAGCTACCGATGCCACTGTCTGTGTTGTCGAATTTCTTCTTTTCTTTCTTTCTTCGTCAGCAAATAAAGCAATAATTTATCTCTCACTTAAAAATATATATACCTAAGTAGATAAGTACAGGTTGTAGGTACATATCTAAATTAAAGAAATATTTTTATATTAATAATTATAGCAGCTACCGACACACGCAAAGTGTTGTGTACGTAATTTGGTATTCAAAGTTTGCGAGCAAAATTCTACTTAAGTAGGCACACTAATTAGTAGGTAACGTAATCTCTTCATATCAGATCAGAGATGATGGTCGCTGAGGAAAATATATCATTATTGTGGCCACATTTAAAGCTATTTAATTACCCAATGAATTTACACCAATTGTTTTAAAAATATAATCTATGTATTTATCTCCATTCTTTATAAAATGTTAAGTAAGTAGGCGAGTACCTTATTGCCTCAAACAAAACATGATTAAAACAATCGTTGATAACAGATCAAGTAACTAAAAATAAAGCAGTCTCCAGTAAATTACCACGGTGTAGGAACCTATCTTAGTGCACTTAAATTAAGCAAAAATGTCGGTGATTTAGGACCTAGGTGTTAAATCACGTCGCATTCTTGTAACCCTCCCGTAACACGTGTTGGGCAATAATGCTAAAGTCAATGTTGTTAGGAGCGGGTTAATGTTCGTCCTCACAGGATAAGTGCGGGCCACGAGGCGTGCGGCGCATGCGCGGCGCGCCAGGAATGTGGCGGCGAGGCGCGGGCGCAGGGGGGCGCGCTACACCACACCTGTAAACAGGCTCTAGTATAGCTTGTTTCAGTATAGTGATTTTTCAATAAGCATACTCGAGCCGATGCAATGTTGTCTGTATCCTCGTTAAAATCCGCGTTAACCAAGTTTAATGTAGACATTGTGTATAGTTAGGTAAGTAGTTTATGCCACGTGGGCTCTCTAAATGTAATAAGAATTCGTACGACAATGTGGTGGGCGTCGCAGTCGTCGTGTACGCACAGTTTATGTCACCCGCGCGGTCGCAGGCTACATGGCATCTACAACCGAATGAGCGGATTGAGACATAAATATTCAAATTGGTAAACACTCAAATATGTGTGATTCCCACCAAGTTTAAAATATTTAGTTGAAATATCAATAAGATTGCTCTAAGTATAGGTACATAATTATATTCTTAGTAGGTAGTAAGGTACAATTCCTTTAAAAAATATTACTCCAAGTGCAGCGAGCATAAAAAATGTATAGAACCAGAGACAAGAGCCTACAGGTTGTAAAGTGTGTGTTGGTATGCGCTCGAACACGTTATCTGACGCAAATAGTAATACTTAGCAGTATTGAGGTAAGGCGAAGTGGTTGTGTATGGTGCGCCTAATTGCCAGCGACCGCTATAAATTGCGCAGGAGTGGATCCCGCCGCGTCGCGCCGAGCGCCGCCGATCGAGTGCACATAAATCTGCGCCGGCGCAGCTAATGCAACCCGAGACGACATATGTGACGACGCTCAAAATATCACAACGAGTTAATTACTAGCAATTTGTCATAAGGGAACTCGAGAACGATATATGAGGCGATCCTGGGGACTCTATGTGAAAAAACTATGGCACTCAATTACATACTACAAAGTAGGATATCATCATCATTTGCGATGTTGTTAAGGTACGATATGATACAGATAGGTATACCTACCTAATAAAAGGTATAGCAACCATACAATACAATTATATTATTAAGTACATTGCACTTTCTGTCTGTCAATATGGAATAAATAAAGATTTATAGCATTTTAATAAATAAGTTAAATTATTAATCTTCGTGCAAAATATATTTTGGTAGCCCGTTGATATGATATTAAGTAGATGAACTAAGTAGGTACTTTACTTTCGTTTTTATGAAAATATTAAAGTGTACAAATTATTTAAAAAAAGAACATTCACATCGAGTGCAGCATAATCCGATAGCATTTGTTACGACGAGCGTGTCACATAAAATGATACAATATGATCCAACCGAGATGCGCCCGCGCCGCGACCGCACTCAACTGCTGAGTCCACAGCTAATTATAAACGTTACAGAAATGTTACAGAAGATCGATTGCCCTCAGAACTCGAGTAATGCAACATGACGTAACGTGCCTTTGCACCTTCTCATTCCTAAGATACACAACATTTATTGCTTAATTTTGAACGGCGATATGATAAAGGTACAATCTGCAACTCAACAATTAGGTAGGTACCGTTTCAGTCTGTTAGATCAATCTGATATCGGTATCGTCACCTCTCATCACCAGCCAGAGGTTCTTCACCATTATAGGTATCCTCTTTGGGGTTAGCATCCTGGACCAGTAGGTATGTATGTACTATTTTTTTGTTTTGCGAGTATTTACACGAGTCGGTTATCGCACAATGTATGGAGATGGCCTTCTGTCCATGTTTATAGAGCGTTACAATAAAGTGTGCGACGGACGGCGCCGGCGCCGCGCCCTCTACATGCAAAACCCATCGCCACCCTGTTCTTATGATTTTAGAACGAGCTAAAAATATGCCGATATATGAGTATGTATTCCACTTTATGTTATGGACGACATTCAGTGAGCCGCGTGCGACGCACGTAGGCGTACTAAAATATGTAAGTACCACTTGTAACATAACCTACGGTTAAGGACACAGCGCAACTGTTCCATAATAGAGGACTCTCGTGAAACGTAATAACTTACCTACTAATCATTCTGCTAACTCATAAAAAACATGATGTAATGGAAATTATTACATTTGAGTGAATATTTACATTTAAGTAGGGAGGTAGATTATTCTGAATTTAGTTTGCTATTAAAAAGTATTTCCCTATATCTATCCATCTACCTAGGTAGGTACTAAAATTATATCCCTAAGTTGACACGTTTTTGTCGTCCAGTCCATATTTAGTGTATAGGTAGTGGATAAGGATAAATTAATAAATATTTGATAACAGTTTTCAGTCAGAGGTTCGGTTTGTACGTTATTATCTATATTCGATCCACAAAATACCCAGGAGCGCATATACGGGAGCAGTAATAGGTGCTTATAGGTATACCTTGATAGGTTAAGGGGATGTTATAACATCAAACAAGCATTTCCACACGTTTATCTTCATTAGTCAATAAGTAACTTGCCTTAGATATATTTTCCCCGTACTCCTGTACGCGGACGGTTCGCAGCACGTATTAAATGTGTTCACCTTAATTGGAACGTAATCATTAATTAAAAGCAATTGTCATTACTGACACAGTTTTGTCGCAATGATAGTGTTTCTACAGCGATATTAGGTAACGGAGTCACTGTGGCAACACCACCAACAACTTTATAATTTACTGCCAAAGTTAATTTCCTAATAATCTTGTAGTATTGTAATAAGGTGTAGATTCCCCTGTTACGTGCGGCAGGTGAGAAGTAAGTGTCGATGTGGATAGATACGTGTCATATCTATGGTTGCGCGTGCGCGGTTGCACTGCAGATAGAGGCGCGGTTATCATGCACCCGTGTATCAACAAAGCTGTATCGCTCCACGAAATGCACCAGACGAATGACACACGTAATAACTGATAGATCAGTCTAAACATGTCAACTAAGTAATTAATAAAACTAGATTTCTTGTTATCTCAACTATTTGTTCAACGCCAACAAATAAGCAGAACTGTCAGGTAGAGTTCGTTCAGGAGCTACTAGTAATTGTAATAGGCAATATTTAAAGGTATATTTATATCGGTTAATTTGTATGGTAGTCAGGGATTGTGACCAGGGAGTGTTTCCTGATTGAATTTTTTGTAAAATTAAACATAGCATAACATTACGCCTGTGTTTCCCGAAGGATTCGGCAGAGGTGTACTACAATACACACGAGTATCCATGTTTAGGTCCCATGTAAGTAATAGGGAGCGAGCCTATTACTTAGCCTGACCCCAAGCTGCTACTGAGAATTCCATAGAAAACTAAATGACACTGGTCAGTGCTCGACCTGGGAATCAAACCCAGGAGCTCTAGTGTAGCAGTCGCGCTTGCTCTCACTTAATGAGGCAGTAGGTAGAGTTTTATAAATTTAGATAATGATATTTACTTTTATACGACATGGCCATTGGACATTTGTGGATTTACCTGTTGTTATCCGCCACGCATGGCTGTAGCGCCAACACCGGGAAATACGTGTTTAGGCAGAGACCTAATGCTAGCTACCGCTCACTGAGTCCTGTTAGTACTTACTAGGTATAGATACTTCTTCCTCTAGAATTTTTTATGTATTTTTTTTTTCTTTTTTTTTTTTTAAATAAAAGCTTACTAGCAATGTGGGTCACACATTACTAGTATTCTTGTTAACCCCTCGTGCTAAGCTAAGTGCTTGTGTTACGAGTGGGTTCACGTCGGTAGTGCAATGGGTGGGGTTCGAACCGGCAACCATATGATCGCAAGTCCGACGCCTTAGCCATTAGGCTACCGACGCTTCACTTAGGGAGTGACTTACACAATTAGGGAGACGAGACCTACAATTTGGGTGTCTTCAAGGCGAGAGTGAATAGGTATCTTCTAGGCAAGCGCGCTCCATCGTAGACCACTTCGATGCTTAACATTAGGCAAGTTGTGGTCAAGCGTAAGCCTATCTGTGATAAAACAAAAGTCTACTGCCTACTCGTAGATGTACCTACTTAAGTAGTTTCCATAAAACAATACCCTACATCGCCAGAGAAAGCTTCTTGAAATAAACTTTAATACGATTCAACATTGTTCATCCTATAATTTACTTTCAAACATGGCAGACAATATCGGTACTACCATGTACCTATGTATTATGCTTCCAAATTATTTCAATAAATTCATAGTGATAATTTTACTAAGATTATTTGACTGCCTCATTAGTCTATTGGTCCTAAGCGCGACTGCTACGCTAGAGGTTCTGGGTTCGATCCCCAGATCGAGTAATGTGTTATTAGGTTTTTCTATTAAATTCCCAGTAGCAGGATCGGATATAAACATACCGGCGAATTGTGGGTGTACATCAGTACACCTCTGCCTAACCCTTCGGGGAATACAGACGTGACGGTATTTTATGTTAATTTAACAAAAAAATTTTTGTGGTTGTGTAGGTGTATTCGTGTGATGCGCGGTCGCTGAGCCGGTCAGCAGTGGTCAGCTCGTGCGAGGATGTTCGGCGGCAGCGGCGGCGTGGGCGGCGGCTACAACGGCGGCGGCGGCGAGTGCGCCGACGGCTACGGGCTGGGCTACGTGGCGGGCGGCGGCCGCCTGCAGCAGTACGCCGCGCACTTCGCGCCGCACCAGAACGTCTGGCACCACCACCACCCCACGCACCACGACACATACGGTCAGTAAACATCTACTCTTACAGGCTTTTAGAGTTACTGCTTTCACATGCAACCTATACGAGATCTCAGATACTTGTGACACTTTTGAGTGAACTGGTCAGGATTGCCATATATCATTGTATTCTACCCATATAGGACGAATCTACGAACCTAGGAACCGACGTAAAATAAATACTTAACTAGGTAAACATAACGTAACATAGGTACCATCATGCCTGTAAGTACCCCTGAAGCGATAAGCAGAGGTTAACTAATGTATAACTACACATACAGCTTGCGGGTATGTTTGGGTCCTATACAGGTACCTAGTAGGGGGCTTCACATCCAAACTCCGAGATGCTATTGAGAAAACTCCCATAACACTTTGCTCGACCTGGGAATCGAACCCATGACCTCCAGCATAGCAGTCGCGTTTAGGCCCACTAGACTATTAATATACATAACATAACATACCATCACGCCTGTACTCCCCGAAGGGTTAGGCAGAGGTGTACTTAATGTACACCCACAGTTCGCCGGTATGTTTTAGGTCCCATGTAATAGGGGGCGAGCCTATTGCCATTCACCGTGCACAAATCCAGACTCCGAGCTGCAACTGAGAATTTCATAGAAAAACCCGATAACACTGCTCGACCTGGGGATCGAACCCAAGACCTCTAGCGTAGCAGTCGCGATTGAGACCACTAGACCAACGAGGCAGTCTCAGAACTAGACTATTATTGACACAATAAAAGTAAGTCCATTAGAATATAAAAGTGTCATCAGGGTTTTTAAATATAAAACTACATGGGTATGGTTGAAGTTACAAAGAAACAATGATTCAATCAATAAGTTTGCAGTGAGCTTGAATTGTACGAGTAAGTCTCATTTTAACATTAATATCTAAGGTTTAAACAAAACCAGCACTGCTGGTAACCAGGTGAATGGGGCGCTACACACCTTCATGAATAGTCGGAAAGTGTCTGAAAAGGCACGGCTGGCTGTGATGGGGGGAGTGTTGGCGCCGACACTAATGTATGGTAGTGAAAGTTGGGTATGGCAGAAGAAACACGAAAGCAGAATAAATGCTGTAGAGGTGAGAGCTTTGAGAAGTATGTGTGGTGTTACGCTGAAAGATAGAGTGAGAAACAGTGTGATAAGGGAGCGTTGTGGAGTGAAAGAAGATGTAGTAACAAGGATTGAGAAAGGTATGTTAAGATGGTTTGGTCATTTAGAGAGAATGGATGAACGGAGATTGGCGAAACAAGTATGCCTATATGGTGAGTATGGATGGACGAGTTGGAAGGGGAAGACCTCGGCGAACGTACGCACGGCTACACATCAAGCTATACAAAACCAGTATAGGCTGGCCTTGAATTTTACGGAAATCCTTTACCATGGGAGGTCAGTCTAAAATGCGGATGTTCTTAAAAATGGCCAGGTTCCGAGCACCCTAAACCTACGGTCATGCATGAAGTGATTAATGAATGTAAATGAAGCGAAAGTAGTGTGCCAGGATCGTAGCAAGTGGAAATCTATAGTCTCTGCCTACACCCATGGAAGACAGGCGTGACAATATGTATGTTAATCAAAACCATTGCTTAGTTAAGTATAATATAACCAAATGTGTGATGCATCAATAAGCTCACGCTCTATAAATAACTGATTATAAACTATGATGAGTCAGTTTAGTTATTGTATTATTATCGACGGCAGATAACAGAGGTATTCGCACTGAGCTGCGCGTCCAATCACTGCCTTTGTCTGTGCTGTGATAGCGAGGGGCTGTATCACGGGCAAAGGATATTTTTATATTTAAGTGACACATTTATATCAATATGATTTAGTGACTCTGACAAACTGAAAGCTAGGCTTTTGATTAAACCTACATAAGTTTAAACCAAAAGAAATGACGATAAATCTACCAAGGAGTTTTATGAGCGACAGTTGCTCTGCTCTGGCAAATATTTGTTTCATAGTTATTTTAGTTTTCCTGTTGAACCTTTTCCATAGAGAGGCTTGCGGTTACGCAAAACATAACGCTGACCAAATAATCTGCAAGGATTTGCTATTTAACACAAACAGGCATCTGTTAGTCACAACTAATAAACAATCTGAATGAACGTCGGTATGAGGTAAACATAACTAATATTATTACTGGACTATCTATATATGTACAGTATTCTGTGCCAAAAGTCTTCAGTAAACCATAAATTAATGAAACGGGAAAACATAATGAGTGTCATTCTGAAAGGGACAGAAGTGAAGCGTACACACGCATTCACGTAAATTTTCATCTCTCGCTAAGTTTAATAGTCAGATGCCACAGCAATATAACACAAACAACCATCATTTGATAAAAAATACTATAAAGGGAAGCCTCATTCACTACAAAACATTAAAGGAAAAACGCGACAATAAACACTACCAAGAATTATTATCAACTTTAACTGAAATTCTATTATTAACAGCAATAATTAAATGGCGAGCGATTGACGCGTGAGGATAATGTTCACTAAGATGGGGTTTACCCGACTACAGAAGTACTCGTTGTGGCGAATAGTCATACAGCTAGGGGACTGGGAGAAAACATTATTGATGTTTGACAAAAGGAGGTCACCGCAGGTGAATGAATTTCAATTTAAGTGATGACGATTAGGTATTCTCGACGTAAAAACATTAACATTAACAGTGGCCTATTTTAATACGTAGGTAGTCAGAAAATATGAGCCTAAAAACATATTGACTGCTCTATAAACAAGAGTAGGACGGTATACATAACCGAAGACTTACTTGTGGCTATCGATTCCAGTAATGAAAAGACATAAGCAGCTATTTCGATATTTTATAATTAACTATTATCTTATACTTATTAATCAGTTTTAAACTACCTATCCGCATACGAAATAGGTACTTACCTAATTAATTGACTAAATAATGACGAAGATAAAATTGTTATTACAAAGTATTTGATATCGGTGCATTGTCAGATACTCGTACTTTTGGTTATCACTAATATATTTAACATAATTATTGTAACTCGGATATCTTATCGTAGCCCCAGCCAGGGGCTTTGTAATAAATGATCTTTTATACCTACGTGTCTCTACGTAGGTAGATATTTCGAATCCGATTTTAATTCAATTCAATCTATGATTTACAGTGCTAGTAAGTACCTACTTAACTATAGGTGTAGTTGTCGTAAGCGTGGTGGCTGTATTCGAGGAGGGTTCGCTTCCGAGCAAGGGGAATGTGTTATTGAATTTTTCTATTTGAAAATTTTCAGTAGATAACAGCTCGGAGTTAGTTGCTGGTTAACAGCAAAACGTACCTTTATTTAATTACTTACTTAATTGCCCAAGTGAATGGACTTGAGATCGATTAATTGTGGGTGTACCTACATGTCTGCCCAACCCTTTGGGAAATAAGTGTTTAGTGATAAATGTAAGAATAAGACCTTATACTATCCGTTATCATCATAGGTACATGCATAAGTAATAAACAATGATTCTATGAGTTGAAAATACTCAATTTACAAATAAGATTGTTTATTTAAATGAAAACAGAGTCTGTTACCCGCTTATGTTATAAGTATCATTATTCAACTTATTTCTGGCCCACTGATCAGCACGCGCTTTCTCTCAAATTGAAAGGAATAAACAGTAGATGTTTAAATATCTTAAAGGTTTTTAGAGTCACGATAGTTTGATCGTTCCTAGTTAAAGTTAAGTAAATAGGTAACTGAAAAGAGACTACTATAAGTGGACGAGTCCACTAGTATCTATTGATGTGTCCGGTGACGCGGCGGGTCGGCTCCCGGGCTCCCGGCCTAGCGCAGGAGCTGCGTGCGTACTTAGTTTACAATCAGTGTTTGTTTGCGCGAAGCAACCGCAATGATTCACTATCGGGCTCATTCCTACTCGATATGATTTTCCCTTCAGGAGGATAACTACTTGTTTTTGTTTGATTAGGGCCAATTGTTTACCGCGAGGTACAAGCGGGAGCGATAGGGTTATAATTGGGTATAACTAAGTATTAAAGAAGACAAAACACATTATAGCCATAGGAAATTTGTTGGGTGGTTAATACTCGTATTTTTTTGAACAAAACTGTAAGTGTACCTACCTAACAATTCATAACTAGTAACACGATAAAAAAATTACATCCTCATCATCAACCATTACCTACGTAGTCCCACTGCTGGGCACGGTTCTCCTCGCAGGGAATAGGCTACAGTCCACGTTAGCCTACTGTGGGTTGGCAGACTTCACACGCTATCAAGATAATCTATCAGGCATGCAGGTTTCTTCATGATGTTTTCCATAACCATTTTCACAGTTCGTCATAGCTTAATAATTATTACATTATGATTTCGGTTACCTACTATTGTAATAATATCTACAATTCGGTTTTATAATAGATCCCTTCTTTAGTAAACTTGTCGTCGTAAGCAACTTTTATTAATATCACCTACCTATAGCTCAAATTTAATAAGCCTTGTCAAAATCAAAATAGTAAAAATAATTTTATTAGGTACCTACTACAATTTTTTACAAAATTTTATTTAATGTTCAGTAAAATCCTCAGTGATTACCTACTTAGTTATTTTACTGACCTATCCTTCATATACCTACGTGACTGGAGACCACTGCCCATAATGCTCACTCTCAGCTCTACCATAAAATTAGAGGAAAATATTACCTACCTACTTACATTTGTATAGAGGGGACCTAGTTTGTCGTTGATTGACATCAAATCAAATCATTTGATTTGATTTGTTCAAGAGATAGTGACTATAGCGGAGCCACAAGATCACTGCTAGGCAATAGTTACCAATCTTCTTTCAAAAAGCAACAAATGGTAACAAATTCCTACATAGGTATTGCAATGATCCCTATAGTGTTATGCAACTAGCACTTCCTAGGCTATTTAAGTCAAATATTTTGCATTTATGCCTAAGTAAAGTACTTAATAACTAAAGGTATATTTATTGATAGGTTAAATTAATAGTTTCCGTCAGTTTTGTTGTGAAATTCTATACAAAAGTTTCTGAATTGCACTGTCACCTTAACATCAGAAGGCTGTTGTGAATCAGCGGTGATAAGCGCGTGCGGCGGTCGGCGCGCGCGCAAGCCACGGTCAGTCCGAGCGTGACCTCTGACCGCGTGGGTCGCGCCACTTACCTCTGCATTAATTAACAACAACAACTACTTAATTACTAAGTAATCAAGTGCTGATCTCTGGTTAACTGACGCGGCTATCTGATCGACTGGAAATGGACGCGATGCAGCTGCCCGCGAATTGGTTGCAAAACATGGCGCTGCTTGCAGGTCCGTTATCGAATCGTATTTATCTTTAACGAATTCAAAGTTTACTAATAGCCCGTACTTAACTAAACTGGTCGTACGTGCACTTGTCGATATTTACTTGTAAGTTTTAATGATTGGAGCTATCTGTACAATACCTACCTATCTGTACGCGTACAACATGTCTGTTAAACATGTTTCTATACTTACTGAAGTGACGTAGATACTTACTAAAATTGGCGTAAATTTTGTATTGTTTCAATTATTTGTTTCTGTCGGGTAGTTAGGCAACATTCATTGCCATCCATCTAAATCTGTTATTTGACTGTGTTTACTATCTGGCTACAATACACTGAGTGTCCCAAACACACCAAAGATTATAATCATCTGTTTCTCAAACAATGAACAGGATAATGTTGCATTAATTTTGTTACTGCCTCGTTAGTTTAGTTGTCCCAAGTGCGACTGCTATGCTAGAGGTCGTCGAGCAAAGTGTTATTGGGTTTTCCTATAAAATTCCCAGTAGCAGCTCGGAGTCTGGATGTGTGCCCAGTTATTGGCAATATGCTCGTCCCCTATTACAAAGGACCTAAACATACCGGGCGAAATGTGCGTGTACATTAGTACACTTCGGTCTAACTCTTCGGGGAATACAGACGTCATTTTTATGGTTCGTTTTGTATCACAATGTTTGTATAAGTAATTACCTTAAACCAATGTTGTGTTCGGTGCAGCCGGCGGTGGCGGCGTCAGCGGCGTGGGCGGCGTGGGCGGCGTGGCGGGCGGCCTGTACTCCCAGAACATGGTGATGGGCTCCTGGTGCGCGCCCTACGACGCGCTGCAGAGACCCACCGCTTACGGTAACATACCCTCACTCTTATACATCCTCACGTACGAGTCCCTCGCTTCTGACATCTGGACCTGCACCTGTAGACAATAACGAAATGATATACCTACTTACCTAGTCTCTTTGGCAGTTCCTGTAGCAATCGGGTAAAACGTTAAGTAATATTAATAATTGAAAACTATACTTACATCAATAATCTTCATATTAATTGGAAACCACACATAAAGAAGTTGAGAGCAAAAATATCAAGCTTTTCATATGCCCTATACGAAATAAAAAAGACCACAGACCAACAAACAGCACTTATTACCTATTACGCATACGCCTACTCTTGGATCAGTTATGGTGTGATATTATGGGGAAATAGTACAGACGCATCTACTCTCTTTATCCTACAAAAAAAATTAATTCGTATTTTGGTCAATATTGAAGAAACTGACTCTTGTAAACCGTATTTCCAAAACCTCAAAATTTTAACCCTACCATGCATTTATATTCTAGAACTATGTAAATTTGTCCGAAAATACCCTGAATTCTATAACAAACGCGAAGACATACAAACCAAAATTATACTTAGACATAAAAACAGATTAAACCTACCAACATCTCGACTACAAATGCACTCCTCAGGCCCACTGGTCATGTCTATAAAAATATACAACAAACTACCAAACAACATTAAAAATGAAAATAGGTTTAATATCTTTGTTAATAAATTAAAACACTTCCTAATAAGAAAAAGCTACTACAGTATAAAAGAATACCTTGACGATAAACTATAATAACCCATTAGGAATATGATATAATATTTGCTAACAATACAGACATATCTAAATTTAATTAAAAGTAAGTACTTTAATATTATCAATTTTATATTTAATACATTTTCTAATAAACAAATCAAAATAAATAAATACCGAATAAAATAAAATAATAATAAACATACGAAGTATATTGAGAAATATAAAAATAATTAAAAATAAGAACCATTAACACCAAAAACTAAATACAAAAATAAAATAGAATTTAGCTACAATGGGAAAAAACGCATAAATAAATTCTCACTTATTGCATTAATTAAATTATGAATGAGACATAATAAAAAATATATACCTAATAGAGGTGGTTAGAAAATAAATTAGATACACTTAACCATGCTTGACCTACTCATTGTGATAAAATAAAAAAATAAATAGTGCAATAAAATATTTTAATTAAAATCGTTAATAATACATAAATATAATAAATAAAATCTATTATAATAAATATTGACTTCAACTTGGAAAATATAAATAGAACAAAATAATATAATGTATAGACACGTCTCCCTCTCTCCTACTAAGCTGTGCTGTGCCCAACAGGGTCCATAATTGATTCCTAGATTTAAGCCTACCATCTGTTTTATATATTTTTGTACATTATGGAATGCAATAAATGAATATGAATATGAATATGAATCTTAGTCTCATTTAATGCATGTTAATATTCTTTCCAATTCGAGGAGTTATTGTCTACAGGTTCACTGTCAACAATATTTTCTTTTATCATATAAATGTTTACTTAGGTACTCCCCGTTATAATTTTCTGCCTCTTCATGTAACCATTTCTATCATCCATACTTAGCTCTATTCTGGTAACATTTAATCGATTCCTCATTATCTGCCAACTTACACGTACAGTTTGTTCGAAATAAGTGTGCTTGTCTGAAGTTAGCCGTTCTAAACTACTTACCGCGCTGGTAAAATCTTTTAATTAAGTGTTTTATATCTACATAAGTATATTGAAATTTGTAAAGAATTACAAATAAAACATAATAGAAACATACATGACACCAATTGTCTTCACGACTCTTTCTATTAAAGTTTGCAGACAATTTCAGAGAGGTTTAGTTATTTCGAACAAACTACTACTTAATTATTACTGTACATGTTGTTCTGTTTTCATAGGTGCTAATTCTTTGTATTAACACAATTTAAATGCATTTTATTGAATTGTCACGATGATAGCTGGATGGATAACCACGTTTGAAGCTTATGATAAGATAAACTACGGTGAAACTGTGCAAAATTACCTATGACAGTCACTTGACTGTGACAATTAATTGCCTACACCTTGTAAGGCATAATACTTTATAAACCTCATACCCTGTGTGTGGTAATACTTATGGTACCCACACATAAAAAATTTGAGCCGTAATACTTTGATAAAATATTGGAAAGCTAATAGAAAAGGAGCCCCTCCATCACTATAGACGAATATGGACGACGAAGTCGAGGATAATGCACTCAAACATAGAGCTGTAACCATGAGAAATAATGATAATAATTATTGTGCTATTTAGTACTTATGCACTTATTTTTTCAGTGTTCCAAAACCTTAAAGGCTTTAGGAACTGTGCAATTCAAAAGGATTACTACTAAGTATAAAAGCCATCATTGGTATATTTAAGTATAAAAACTTAGATCCATAATCTATTTCTTTCTTGTGGCACCTAGTAGACAGAGCTATCATCCTACGTATGGCTACCTAAAAGTAATAGATGAAAATTTTGTTCATGTTTTCCCGGCTATTTTCGTCGTCATATTTATAAATATATTTGGTATAGACACATTAATCAATGTAAGTTATTATTTTTTTATATTTATTGGTAACTGATTAAGATTAAACTAGACTAACTCAACTTTTTGTATAAATAAAAGAAAAATTTAAAACAGGGCATCAAAAAACCCCAATGTAGTTATTGATTGAACGCGATCATGTTTGTGCAATACAGATGACAATAACATGAATAAGTACTTAGCTGACGTCAGTCGCAGCTGATAACTCGTTGATTCATTCACACGCTGAAGAAACAGTTTAAATTACTTTACAGTTTACAGCATTATTCTATTCAATAAGTACCTACTCAAAGAGACGACGGTTTTGTAGTCCAAGTGTTTGTAGCGTTCTGTAGCGGTCTCAGTTCTACCATCGTTTCGGCGATGATCAAAAATATAGTCCAAGCCGTTGTAGAAAATGTAGGAGGTTCTTGAAAAAATATGTATCGGAAGCCCTACACCCTCAATATGCAATCGAATGACTGCTTAAATAATTATTATAATTAGGAACTATGTACCTACTTATTTGAAATATTGAATCTAGTAATTACAAGATATACTTACCTAGTATCCGTCATATATTACAGGCACAATATGTGCCGGGGAACTAACTACCTATATACATAATAAATGGCAAATAAATACCTTTATCTTTATCACAATGCTATATTTTTATTACCTATTAGGTAGATATCTATATATGTATATTTTACCCGAAATGCACACCGCACATATTCCTGTAATATTTGATTACAAACAATAGATTTTATTTATTGTTGATAGTCGGGGGAACAAATTGTTCAGTTTCCTTTTCGGCATGAAAATAGGTACCTACCTAATTAAGTACCTACATACAGAGCATTAATAATAAGTCACGTAACACAGTTATATCCTATAGTAACGGAAATACTCACCTATGCGTAAAATGGGTAAATTAATGGTAATTTTTTAATAAATATTTTTTTATTAATAATTATTTTTATAATTTGAAATTTATGTTAGTACTTAGTGTTAATAGCTATTTATCAGTTAAAAATATACTTTTAATAAGTCAAAATTTAAAAAGAAAATGCAAGATTCCAAACTTGGTCTTATGGAGAAGTGCCGGTCAGAAATTACAAACACCCTCCATAGACAGAAATGTGCTTCTAAATGGCTTTGTGAATAATGCAGTTGGATGTGCAAGAATATCGAATTCAATACAATAAATATTAAGGAAAATATTGCTATAGCAAGTAGGATAGGAGCTGACCAGCCTTGACCCTCGACAGTCAGCACCTGTTCCCGAGCCTGACGTGTGTATCGGCTCTAACATATTTTAGGGTCACCATCAGCAGGACATTTTAAGTGACAATGACAAGCTCAGAATATGTAACTAACCGTCACGTCTATTAGATATTCCCTCACAGATAAGGCACTGAAGTACCGAGGTATTGCTGTCCTCCAAAAATCGCCGTAATGGTTACGGCCCATATAATAGGCGAGCCATTTGCCACCAACGAGCCTGAATCCAGCTTCGAGCTTCTACTAATAATTTCATAAGAAAACCTAATAGTAATAGCACAATGCTCGACTTGGGAATCAAACCCAGGACCTCTAAGTTCCTCTCAGCAGTGGCGTTTCACACAACAGAAACAACATTAGACTCATTACCTTCCTACTTAGAAGTTGTCTACGTTATAGTAGATACCTAAATGAAGGATCGGTAAATAATTATAGGTAGGTACTTACCTACTACATACCTAGGTACGTAACTCCTCAGTCTTGACATTGCATACTAATGATCATAATTGTTTTTAAGTTATAATTCCGTTTTTGGAAAACAATCCTTCTGCAAAAGGTGTCAGATAACAATTTGTGCCCGAAACTAGGTACCTAAGTACCTACCTACCAATGTACATTAAAAATAAACATTAAATTTAATTTCCATAAGTATTAGATACCTATGTAAATATAAACTAGAACACACGTGTAAATTCTATGTGCCTGTTAGCAACCAGTTTAACATCCGCACCAAAATAATTAAATTGTAGGTAAGTACCTAGTCATATAGGCAAACGAAGCAAACGAATGTAATGTAAGTATCGCTAGTGTTTCACCCAATTACTTGCGTTCAATTAGTGTGGCATTCACAACAAATTAATGGATTGGGGTTAGCGCGCAGATGTGAGGGCCGCCTTATCACCGGATAGTGATAACGCTGATATTCGCGGCCTGTTCCTAATAACTGTACCTACTCGGTGACAATTAAGGTTCGCCTGCGCCGACGCACTGGTGGCAATTAATACCTACCAAACATCGTTAAAAAACTTTTAGTTCATTATATAAATTACCTACTCAATTGACTTGCTAAGCTTATCAAAACTGATAGTTTTCCTGAGAGGAAAACGAGAATGTTTTAGCTAAACTTAGCTGAAAATTAAAAAAGTTGGAATTACATATACTTACTTACCTACTTATTTAAAGGTAGATACATGGATTAAGTTATCTAGGTAGATAGGTACCTACTTATGGAGCGACTCCCCTATAGTCGATGTCCGCTTATGGCACACAGCATCGTCATGAGTACCTACCTACTTATTGTTTTTGTTCCACCTTCTTGGAACACGCGATAATCAACATTGTTGATACAGCAGAGCTGCCAACGCCTGCTCTGCGACCCTGTAAGCTATGGGAAGTGATAACATTTTTGATATTAAAATGGTTATCTTTTTCTGTGTAGGAAGTTGATTAAACTCACATTAAGTTTTTAGCTTGTATGATCATCCATGGCTCGAGTAGGTAGGTATTCTCATCTTAACGCACTAACATCTCCCATTTGTGTCATGTTCATTTAGTTTTAAGCACTATTTAGGGCACAGACCTGTGAACGACAGGCTTCAGGTTATGCAACATTGACGTGAGCGTGCGAACAGATGGCGTGCTGGAGATGTACGAAGAGGGGCGGGAGTGCGTCAACTGCGGCGCCAACAACACGCCTCTGTGGCGGCGCGACGCCACCGGCCACTACCTGTGCAACGCCTGCGGCCTCTACCACAAGATCAACGGCGTGAACCGCCCGCTCGTGAAGCCGAGCAAGCGGCTGGTGAGTGCCCACACGACCATAGTAACGCGCTCTGTTTGCGAACAGGTGCCGACGCAGACCTACTCACCCGCTTCTATAAGGAGGGCACCGTGCAGAGATGGATGAGTGTGGAGGGCATGGCCAGGGGCATGAAGAAGGTGAGTCGGTGGCGTGTAGACTAGTGCATGCATCCTACCGCCCCGCGGCCGCCCCGCCGCGCGACGTCGCACGCACGCGGTTCCTATTAGATATCCTTACTTTTCGGGCTTTGGCGAGTGTTAGGAAACTACACGCTACCGCTCCCTACTTCGAGTACCTACGCCGCTTTGTAGTAGCTCTCCGCTTGCACCGTTACAAATTGTATCTACCAAAACAAAATCACTTCCTAAATAGAGCACCGCAGCGATCCTTTATTGACGATAGAATTAGATAAGCCGAGCCGAGATAGCTAATCGATTGGTAATTGCATGTTTGTGAGCATAGCGGCGGCAGTGCGCCAGCGCAGCCGGTGTTACACCGTGACATCACGTTGTTTCGACGCGCAGCAAGTTTGCTTCACTAGTAGATAGCGCGTAGATAGCGCACATAGGGAGCCGCGGCCGCGCCTCGCGTTAATAACGCCTGGAATATTGAACTTTATCGATTGGCAAAAAGACTGTCGGGTAGTTATCTCGGAGCGACGCACACTGGCGCGCGACAGATAGGGACAGGTGCGCCGGCCAATGAGCGGTGGCCCCGCCTGCGCACGCGCACGCACACCTCTGACGATGCAGTTCGTAGTGCATGAGCATACTCTATGTTTTGTCTGGTAGTACAAGATGGCGGATATCACTGCAAGTAGACAGACTAGACTACACTACATAATCTAGCACCTGCCTGAAGCCTAAACCTGCCTGGTGGTGGATTTTTCAAGGGTTATTTACCTATGTGCATGAAATTGAATGTCTCTTTTCTGTTTCCTTGGTTTCTGGTGCTCTCCTTGTATATTTTATTATTTTCATATGTTATTCACGCTTATTTTTGTAGATATAACTGTAGTTGGCTTTTCCTATATATTTTAGCTTTAAGACCTCAATAAGTATAAGTAGGTACTTAGTTACCTACCATAAATTACCTTAAAGTTACTTGATATCGGTACTTACTACCTAATGAGAGTCATATCTAAATATACGTAAAGCACGTGTTGAAGTTACCTATAGGTACCTAACATGTTTGCAAGAAAGAGAACGAACACTGTGAAGTATTTAGGTCAACGACAGCCGATATTGTAAGTCACTAGCCCATTTTCATTTAAAAAGCCAGGTAGAGCATGCCTTAGCAGATGCTAAGAAATTCATAAAAGCATAATGCTAATGTTTGGTGGAGTCGCCTGACGATGTTGTTTGCCTGCAGTCGGCGGCGCGGCGGCACGGACAGTGTTGCACCAACTGCGGCTCGCGCAACACCACGCTGTGGCGGCGCAACAACGACGGCGAGCCCGTGTGCAACGCGTGCGGCCTCTACTACAAGCTGCACGGCATCAACCGGTACGTACCCCCTGCACAACATCATGCAGTAACATGGTGGTGGTAGGTATAACAGCCCTTGACTCAGTTCCAAAAATTTTGCCGGATAAACGGTTGAAGTATGAGGTAAGTACTTTATTTTAACGGACTCAAATCAACGTTGTACATTACCCAAATCCATCCAATCCATCATTTTTTCCTAAGTGAATCTATTGAAAAGTATTGGTGCTGTGTTGTTTTCAAAACTTGGCGGTGTTCAGCAACTTTCGTTGCTGACCGTGCCTAAATCTTTTGCATTAGGAACCTATCTACTTTTAGTTCCATCAATTTTACAACACCTTTAGGTATTTTGATAAGTTTAATTACTTACAATCAGAATTGCAATAAGATGTATTCCAATTTGACAGGCCTCTGGCAATGAGGAAGGACGGCATCCAGACGAGGAAACGCAAACCCAAAAAGTCTGGCAACGGATCGAAACCACCACAAGACGGCAACAAGAAAGATGATCACAGCTCTCCGGGCATGGACGGTATGACTCACGCCTACTATCTATCGTAAATCGTTTATAAAAGAGAGTTGAAGTTGAAGGTGAAGCAGGTCTCTTATATACTTAGATAGCCTAGCTGCTCAACAAATAATATTAGGTATGACCACGGAAGAGATAATATTTATCTCTTCCGTGGGTATGACTGTTGGACTGCCTCTCCAAGGTCTTGAGTTCATATTCAGACATCACTGAATTTTCGAAGTCATGTGCGTATTAATAAAAGTTACCTATTTATCACGCTCTTACCTAAACGGTGAAGGAAAATATCGCGAGGAAACCTGTATGCCTGAGCGATTTTTTTTTAAGGCAGATAGATCTATAAATCATTAATCGTCAAGAGAATAAACCAAACTTTGTTTCAATTACAGATAGCAAACAGAGCATCCCGGAGGTGCCACTACCGCTGACGCAGTCCATGTCTAGTCACGGCGCGCCCAAGGGCCGCGAGCCGCACGCCACGCCCGAGTCGTCGCCGCTCGCGCACGGCCAGGCGCAGCACGCGCACGCGCCGCACTCGCACGCACACGCGCACGCGCACGCGCAGGGCGGGCACGCGCACGCGCAGTACCCGCTGGGGCTGCCCGCCGCGCCGTTCCTGTCCAACCCGTCGCTGTTTAACATCAAGAGCGAGCCCAGCAAC
>OY292516.1:137268-169258 GCA_958496365.1 Subacronicta megacephala
ATTTCGGTTTCAGTACGGCCTCGGCAATGGTGAGGAGGAAGAAGGCAGCGGGTTCCTGCATCAACGCAATGTGACGGCACACGCCAAGCTCATGGCGTCCACGTAGCAGCGCGAGCGCCACCACGCGCTCGGACCAGTCTGAGCACTCGACCCAGGCCTGACGACGGCGCGTGACGCCCACACTTCACAGTGAAATAAGAAAGGACTTTAGATACGAACAAGTCGTTCGAATTACGATTGTGATTACAACGAAGCTCTTTAAAGCGGTGCAGTTCCTTTGAACTCGCCGTGAGTCAGGAGAGCGTGGGAGTTTATCAATACGTCAATTTGTTTGTGTAGATAGTTACTCAACGTGAGCTGAGCAGTCGAGCTCCGAATTATTTGTGTTTATCGATACTTACTAATAGCAACTTCAACTTCCATTAGTTAACTATTCATTGACAAAACGTGTACATCGAACTTATTTGTGTTTCGATGAAACGAATGTACATAACTTAGTTAATAATGTTGTATTATATAGATACTTAGGTAATAGAATAGCGATGCATTGTAGGCTGTACCTAGTCCGAGGGCACCTTGCCATACTGACTGACACAATGGTAACGCAAGTATTAATTATTTAAATATTGAAATGTTCCATGACGATCCTAATCTCAAAAACTAGTCTAATGATTCCCTAGTAGAAATGTTTCAAGAATCTAGGTCACGATAATACCTACCTATGATTAAACAATGTAATTTTAGATAGCTTTCAGACTGGCAAACCGTCCAGTCAGCGCGGGACGAAGACTATTACTTTATCTAAGTTGTTTCTCGCTGCACAACGCTAGTCTGACAGCGATCTTGCAAGCTGTACTGTGTACAAAATGCCAGTTAGATAAGTAATTAGACAGTTAAGTTTTAATCAATATTCACACTAACCTAACACTGTTTACCTACCTACACCTACACAAGTGTTCCTTCATTTAAAAACAAATAATGTCATATAGGTAAATAGGTAGGTAATACCTACCTGCTATCTGTTAAAACTACTTGCAATACTTGTAACAAGATAAGCAACACAGTTTTCTTCCTCTCCTGAATTCTAAAATTTCCAATTGGATTTTGGCACATCACATACATAGTCCATCCATATTCCAATAAAAATTTATACATAAATAAACACAATGGCTGCCAAATTTCCTGTTCGTGTTAGTTATTAAGAGCCTAGCTTGCCGCCGCAGAATAATGAGCTTCTCACAACTCTTTCTGTCAATATTCGTAATAAGAAACAGGGGCAACCACCCTGGATCAAGTGAACATTGTGCCAGTGCCTGTACACATGGCGACCAGACCCAATTGTGTGTATTAGTCTAATAATTAGTTTGATTAAATGGCATTTATTATACTTGTAAATAATAGTTAGAAATGAAATATTAAAAATTATTATTAAAGTTGTTTATTTCATACAGTTCAACACAGATTTTATCACAGTATGTTTTGGCATACATAAACTTGAGACTTATTGGCAAAAGATATTGAACTTGAATTTTTATTTCAAAATAAACAAAAAAATAAATAATGCAGATTACATTTTTTGATAAGAAATCTCAAGTTTTATAATAAATATTTACTAAAAATGTATGTACAACGTGAGTCTGTTGTATATTATATATATTATGAAATATATAAGTGAGCACACAACACTGTGTTTCTATCCAACATTATTATTCAGCAGCATCCAGCGAGAGCTTCTGCAGGGCGTCTCCATCCAGCCTGTAGTAGCACCACTGTTCCTTGTTGGTCAGGTTCACAGCACCTTTATTCTCATAGAAAGTGCGTGCTGGGTTCCATTCCAGGACATGGAAGTCAAGGCGAGAACAACCCGTTGAGGAAGCTTCCTGTTGTTATTTGTTATGTTAAAAACCATTAGTATCTAAGTAAAAACATTGAAATTAAATAATTCAAGATAAAGTAAATCCTAAGATATGGTGAGCAGATATTTACTAAATTCTTGGCTAGCCAAAGCTATACCTACTTACTTAACAAAATGACATATTTAATACCTTTGCAACAGCTTTGAACAGTTTCTTGCCGACTCCCTTGCGCCGTTGACTGTTGCGCACATAGAGGTCCTCCAACATCATGGAGCGTCCTTCCCACGTGGAGTATGTCGGGAAGTACAGCGCGTACCCCACCACAGGGTGCGAATCCGGGCGATGCTCACGCACCTCTGCTACCTTGCATTGGAATGCAGGCGGCTGCCTCTCAAAGCCATCACGTTGTAATTCTAGTATTTTTAATTAATATAGATAGGTACTTCATTTCAAAATTGAGGTAAAAGTTACTAAGTTACTATAATTAATTTAACATAGTATTTAACCTAAAGCTACTCTCTGACCTAAATATCTATTACATACCTTTCACAGACATTTTAGGGCCCTTGGGCATTTTCTCAAAGTCTGCCAGCTCCTGATAAAAAAAAACATATTTTAAAGATAAGTTCACAGTTACCTATCAGACTACCGTTACCACGACCAATCTGCCAGGAGTGTACGACAAAAAAAAAGGAACTAAAGCTGAATATATTGTACTTAAGTTGACACCTGGATCATTTCAGCCACAGCTAGCATGTCCTCTCTCTTCGCAGTGCGAATTTGTACTTCATCATCTTTAAATTTTTCTGCCATATTTAATACAAAAGCTGTAAGTATACTATTATATATTTAGGTATTGCACACAACAAATAATTTTGAAAAATAGAAACTTAATTTAAATTGTAAAATGCTACATTATTTAGTAAACATTAATCATCTGACGATGACAGTTCGCCGCGCCGGCACCAGGGTTGCCAACTGTAAGAAAAAATCCCTCGTACATATTATGCAACTAAAAATCTCGTATTTTAGCTTTCGAACCTCGTACACACGGCGGTAACCTATACAAATCCAGTTTAAGCTGATCCCGCATTGTGTAGGCTTCTCATACAATGAGAAGCCAGCGTAACTTTTGTTGTGGTAGGGCCACGCTGTTCGCAGCATGAATGGGCCGGCTTGACCGGGGAAGTACCACACTCTCGCAGAAGACCGACGTCCGAGTAGTAGCGTTTCGTTCAGTGAGCGAGAGGGCCGGAGGCCCAATTCCTCCCCCAATCCTCTTCCTTCTCCTTTTTCCTTCACCTCCCTTTCCCTAAATAGGCTCGGCAACGCATCTACAACTCCTTTGGTTTTGCAGATGTCCATGGGCGGCGATGACTACTTACCATCAGGTAGCTCGCCTGCTCGTTTGCCGAGTTATCCCATAAAAAAAAAAAAAAAAAAACTGGTTTTGTATAGCTTGATGTGTAGCCGTACGTACATTTATTCTGCACTAGCTTTTCGCCCGCGTGGTTTCTCGGCTTTTCTGCATTTTTAAAAGGAATATTTTTTCCCGGTTTTGCAACATATTTCATTTATGCTCATATTATGTGAAGATATATATTTGGATGCTGCGCTCCATCGCCCTCTGAGTGACATACCATTAGTTTGAACTTCAAACAATCGGTCAAAGACCAAGTCTGAGCACCGTAGGTTACGACAGGCAAAATACACAATCATGTCAACGAGTTTGCGGTTTAGTGATATGGGGAGACTTCATAGACCAGACTGTACAAACCGCATTGAGAACGCCTGGAAGGCGTTCTCAATGCGGATTGTACAGTCGGCAGCAGGTCAAGGTATATGTACGATTACATCGCACAATAGTTCAGAGCGCTAACATAAGCATTTCTATAATAATGTAAATTGATTCCTTATTTTTTATAATTTAGTACTCGTTCGTCCGTATCACTGTAACAACGTTTTTAATTGAATAAACTATCAAGAAGTCAGCAAGATTCGTGTTTTCTTCCATCCAAACTTATCGTATGTGTATAAGCAGGCAAGTGCTCGTACATTATTGGTCCTTCGAGCCGGATGTGTTTGTGATTTGTTTTTACTAGTGTGATTGTGAATCGGTTCGGTCACTGTCCAACAAGCGGGCTCCTCGGCTGAATCGACAGCGCGCTCAAGAATCATACTGGTGAGTAATAGCCCACTTACACTCTGAATTTTATACCAACACCTACAAGTAAACATTACAGCAGCAAGGTTGTATACAAGACAAGACAAGTACATCAAGAATAAGCTAGCTAGCAATTTAAATCAGATCGATCTGTAACAAACATCAAGCAAGTTGTAAGCAAGAAAGAGTACTCAGCAGAGAAATTCAAGAAATTTATTTGAGTTTCCTATTCATCAAGAAGCAAGATGGAAGAATTAATTTACAAGCAACAAGTTGCCATCAGTGGCATGCGACAACTTTGGTCCAATTTCAAGAAAGATGGTCAAGATCGCAAAACTTCAGAATATATCAAGAAAAGAATTGAAACCCTGAACAGCTATTGGAATGAGTTTCACAGAAATCATGAAAAACTGTGTGCATACGAAGATAAATCTCATGACTACTTTACCGGAAATCATTACGAAGAAACAAAGACATTCTACTTGGAAACTAAGGATTCGATTCAGAAAGCAGGCTTAATCAAGCCAACCCTATTCCGCCGGCAGCAGCCAGATGCCTCAACTTCCGAGGGCAGGACTACCCCGGTGAGTCCCATGCCTCCTCCGGAGTATACTACTCGGGGAACAGATAGCAAGTTTGACGAAAAGTTGCGTAAGCAGGGCAGCAACTTTAAGGCATTTTCCCGCTTTGTAAGCAATATAGATCTGTCAACTGTAGAAGAGAAATGGGAGTTTGAAGATATTTTGAAAACTCTGGAAACCCGGTGGAAGGCTGTTGATGGTCTCCACTGGAAAATAGACAGCGAATTTGATGAGACTGACGAACATTATGAGGCTTCATACACGCAGCATGAGCAGATGTATTATAATATCAAGAAGGAAATTAACCGCAAACTATGGTCCGTAACTCATCGAGAGAAGTCTACACCGCAACTGGACATTCCTATTTTCAACGGTAATTACCAAAATTGGGTATCGTTCAAGGATTTGTTCACGGAGGCAATACACGGTAACCCATATTTATCTGCCGCTCAGAAGATGCAGTTCCTTAAAAGCAAGATTAAGGGAGAACCGGAACGCCTGATACAGCATCTTCAAATCAGTTCGGATAATTACCTAACTTGTTGGCAAATATTAAATCATCGTTACAACAATAAAAAACTCATTTTTTCAACTCATATGAACACTTTAATGAATATTCCAGTTACGCAACAAGCCACATCCAGCCACATCAAACGTCTTCATGACATAACAACCGAGTGCCTTAATGGAATCAGGAACTTAGGCATCAACATTGATACTTGGGATAGTGGTCATCATTGGAATAACCATAATCGGTCGCCGTACACAATGTCGATGGCGAGTTCCGTCGTTGCCTGCACCGTCAGTTGCTGAGGAACCAGGAACCCTGACTGCAGTGGCGTCACCCCGGAGCAACACTAGTACTACAAGTGGAAACCTCGACTGCGTGCGCGTCCATGTTCCTCGCCACCCGCGACCGCGTGTTCATATAGGAACTTCCCCTTAACTAAGTTTATATAATTCATTCATTTTCTTACATACTTATCAATATCTAATATTATTTTCTTTGTAAATCAAGTTATTCAGCATCCCTCTTATCTCGTCTGGGAATATGTACGATTACATCGCACAATAGTTCAGAGCGCTAACATAAGCATTTCTATAATAATGTAAATTGATTCCTTATTTTTTATAATTTAGTACTCGTTCGTCCGTATCACTGTAACAACGTTTTTAATTGAATAAACTATCAAGAAGTCAGCAAGATTCGTGTTTTCTTCCATCCAAACTTATCGTATGTGTATAAGCAGGCAAGTGCTCGTACAGTATACAAAACTGTCAAATTTCTCCAAACGATTTTAAACCTTACAAATTGTTGTTTAAAGTTCAAAATCAACAGAAAAAATTAGACATTTTGTGGTATTTTGTGGTAACTTGATGTGCTGGCCACCGTTCATGTTTTTTCAAGTTTTTACTATTATAATTAAATAACGTTGATGCAAAATGTTCGTATGGCCTTATTATCAAAATCTCGTACATAATTGTACGAGGTTGATAGTGTCCTCGTACCTCGTACGGAAGACCACAAATCTCGTATTTGTACGAGGAACCTCGTACAGTTGGCAACCCTGGCCGGCACTCATTCTGCGGTCTGCCATAGGCGTGTGTAACTCTTTACTGAGTCGACTCACTGATTCGAAACATTTAGGTGTTCCAAATGATTGGAACAATAATAATGTTTCAAATGTATCATTAGTATCACTATCGCTTGCGGGGAGAGAGACAGTCCAAGGCTTAAAGAATCACTGAGACACTGAGTGACAACCGTAGCGAAAGAGCGGGAATACAATAAAATATAGTCAGGGGAGGCCAAGTCAAAGGTCTCGAGTTCGAATCCAAGGCACGCACCTCTGTCTTTTCGAAGTCATGTGCGTATTATATAATTAATTATCACGCGCTTAAACGGTGAAGGAAAACATCGTGAGGAAACCTGCATGCCTGAGAGATTTTCTTGACGGCATGTGAAGTCTGAAAATCCGTTTTTTTTAAATTCTGTATTTTTATCTCTGACAAGTTTTTTAGACTCTGACACGATGTTCCATGACCCCGTACCGTATCCCGACCCGTCAAGCGGCATATTGTAGACACAATGCAAAATCTATTGTTATGTCCTCATGAGGAAACTGTATGCATTGACGGGTTAAAGGTCTGTCTCAGTTTCTCCGCGATGATAATGTGTATTTCATATCTTTGACCGAATGTTCCAAATGATACAAATGAAACATATCAGTGATCCGGAATGACCGTATCCCGTATCTCTGGTCTGACTCAGTTTCTCCGCGATGTGCCGTAACAATGTGTAATTCATATCTTTGACTCAATGTTCCAAATTATACACATCAATGTTCCGGAACAATTTACTGTTCCAGATACAAATGATCCAATCTTGTAGATGAGACATTTCTCCCACGCCTAGTCTGCCAATACTGCCAAAGTGCCAATACATCCGTCACTGTCCGTCAGTCTCAGTCAGTCAGTCAGCTTATCAGCTGTCAACTGCATTTTTTTAGTCCGTATTAGGTAAATCTATTAAGGCTAAAGCGTCAGCCTTCAGCGCGAAATTCATTTTTTGACCTACCGTGTAAGTGAATGTGAGATTTTTGTTTGTGAGTTTAAAAAGTTTAAATATGCCTGCAGACCAACAAAATGCGCAGCCATAAATTGAACTGAATGATGACAACAGTATCAAATGAAACACAATAATTTAATTAACTGTATTTTAATTAAATATAATACAAATGCTTGACATGTTTTTCAATCGTCGAGAGCCACCAGCGGAATAACTTATTACTTTCCAGTTTTTGTTTAGAAAATATTTAAATACCCCTTCAATAATTTACAACAAGTCTGACGATTGAAAAAATCATAGAAAATTCAGGTGATTGTACAGTGTACAAGATTGCTTAAAAACAAAGTTATTCCACAGGTGAGTTTAGTATAAAAATATTATATCAATTATTACACTATAGTACATTTGACCTAAACAGTAGGTATTTATAATATTTTTTACAATATCTGATAAAGTAATATGTATAATAATTATGTTTTCTTTAACCTATTATAATTTTTGCTTGCCTAGTATTTACATTTGGATAGATGTCGACTTTACTCAAGAGTTCAAGACGAAAGTTAATTGGAAGAATAAGGTAGGTAATTTTATTTGTTCTATTATGTGGAAGTTACTTGTGTATCAATAGTTATAGCACACACAGAAAATGTGATGTTGGAATTTCTATCAGTTAGCATTATAGGGTTTTTACTTTGATATTGTCTCCACCCATATCAATAGTCTGGACATGTTATCCATTCTGGCTTTCAGTGTCACAAAGCTACTCCTCTATTATCAGTAAAAATAATAACAGTGAAACAAGGATCCAAAGAATTGGGGGTGAAACAAATCCTACATCGAAAGTCTGACGTTGAACGTGGAGTATTGCACATAGTGAATGGGGTGATGATATGTGAGAACAACTGCAGCACGTAATGTACCAGCACGCAGGCTTGCCCACAGATAGCGTGACGTCAGCGATCTTCCAATGACACTCGAGATATTCTGTGTATGTTGGCGTACAGCAACAAGTGGTGGTGAGCGGTCAGTGTGGGTACTCGTGTCGCAGGAACTCGGCCGCGTAGGCGCCGCCCCACGCGCCCGGACCTACCACGGACGACGACGACGCTGGAACATCACGCACACCAACAGTCACTATTACATACTTAACATATTATACATTTCGAAAGAAAGTTTTACGAGTAGCAGTCAAAGGATTTAACTTTGCAACTATGTACTTCTTACTTACTAATACATTTATAACAATTCTTACATAATTGCGCGATGAGTTTCTGAGGTGTAATGGGTGTGGTCCGTGATTCTGAACTACGATCGTCTTTCGTATCGGCATCTAAAAATGAAAATGGCATTATTTTTAATGATAATGTTTCTTTTAGAAGCACACAACCCAAACGTGGACTCAGCCTTCATGTTTCTGTGTATCAAATTTGAAACTATAACACACTTTCATATCGTAACGGCATCAGCTCTCCACAGGAATGCCTGGGTGGTGACGTAGTGAGGCTCTAGTGCTTACCGCTGGCGGCGGGCGTGACGTAGTGAGGCTCTAGTGCTTACCGCTGGCGGCGGGCGTGACGTAGTGAGGCTCTAGTGCTTACCGCTGGCGGCGGGCGTGACGTAGTGAGGCTCTAGTGCTTACCGCTGGCGGCGGGCGTGACGTAGTGAGGCTCTAGTGCTTACCGCTGGCGGCGGGCGTGACGTAGTGAGGCTCTAGTGCTTACCGCTGGCGGCGGGCGTGACGTAGTGAGGCTCTAGTGCTTACCGCTGGCGGCGGGCGTGACGTAGTGAGGCTCTAGTGCTTACCGCTGGCGGCGGGCGTGACGTAGTGAGTCTCTAGTGCTTACCGCTGGCGGCGGGCGTGACGTAGTGAGGCTCTAGTGCTTACCGCTGGCGGCGGGCGTGACGTAGTGAGGCTCTAGTGCTTACCGCTGGCGGCGGGCGTGACGTAGTGAGGCTCTAGTGCTTACCGCTGGCGGCGGGCGTGACGTAGTGAGGCTCTAGTGCTTACCGCTGGCGGCGGGCGTGACGTAGTGAGGCTCTAGTGCTTACCGCTGGCGGCGGGCGTGACGTAGTGAGGCTCTAGTGCTTACCGCTGGCGGCGGGCGTGACGTAGTGAGGCTCTAGTGCTTACCGCTGGCGGCGGGCGTGACGTAGTGAGGCTCTAGTGCTTACCGCTGGCGGCGGGCGTGACGTAGTGAGGCTCTAGTGCTTACCGCTGGCGGCGGGCGTGACGTAGTGAGGCTCTAGTGCTTACCGCTGGCGGCGGGCGTGACGTAGTGAGGCTCTAGTGCTTACCGCTGGCGGCGGGCGTGACGTGGTCCCGGCGCTGCGCCTGCGCCTTGAGCAGCTTGCTCATGGTGTTGCGGGGTGTGGGCGGCGGCCGCTCCAATGTTCGCCCGTGGACCATGGACATATGCCGCTCCAGCATGTACCTGCCGTACACAGATTTTTCAAAATTTAAAAAATGCAGGGTCAATGTGGACTCAATACAATGTCAAACAATAATATGTAAAAAATCTTGAAGCCGAATGGATTGCTCGTGTTGTTCTTTTGACACAATAGTTGCGTTATGTGGACTCACGGAGGAGAGAAAAAAGCGGAGATGCCGCAAGGCAAAATTTCTTTAGAAAGCAGCGTCGCCTAAATGCGGGTGACAGGGGGACGAGGTACGGCGATGGCTCCACCCCACGATAGAAAACCCGCCCTTTATTTGTAAATCCATCTAGTGGTGAATGGAATTATTACAGTCAAATTGAACTAGTTATTTTCATTTTAGTTCGTCTATTTGCCACTATGGCGTAACAAAGCATGATACTTTGATCCAGAACATTCTATGTGCGTTAGAATTAGGGATGTTAAAAAATAATCGATTATTAAAAAAACGATTATTATTTCATAAAAATCTTTTTTTATGAGCAATTATTATTTTAACAAAATCGATTATTTATTCATCGATTTTTTTATTTTAAGCGTCCCCTTTTTTTATTTTTTTCTACTGGCATCTATTAAAATTACAAGAAACACCGCTACCCGCTATCTATTTGAGGGCAGGGGGGGGTTCGTTATTATTTTGCAAATTGTTCGTAGATAACCTTCGAGCAACAGGGAGTAGCCTTAGCGATTTATTACCAACCAAATAGTTCTGCCATTTTTTTGCGGGGGGAAATGTGCCCACAAGCCCAGTTCCGAATTACTACAAACAAAACTAAAATTGTAATGACGACACTAACACATACAAAATTAAACAATACCAACAAGCATTGCACAGCCCTGAAACAGCAAATAGCCGCGTAACCAGACGAAAAAACATGCAGCACTAAAACGCTTTTTAAGTTAAGGCTTCGCTAATAAGAAAGGTCGAAAGCGCCGTAAAATTCATGGCGCTTTGACGCATAGGCGTTTGGTTCAACGTTAAAGGTAACATCACTAAATTATTCATCGGCAAGAATTCGGATTTATCGCTCGACCGATACGTATTTTGGAGGGGCTAGCGGACTCAATGTTGGTACACAAATCTGATAATAATTTAAAATAGAATACACGAATTTGGTGTCTAAATGAAATTAAATAGAAAAATACGGTAAAGATTTATTTACATGTGAAATGTCATACCATGTTTTAGTGGATTTGATGTTCCAGAAAAT
Source organism: Subacronicta megacephala (assembly GCA_958496365.1). Taxonomy (NCBI): domain Eukaryota; kingdom Metazoa; phylum Arthropoda; class Insecta; order Lepidoptera; family Noctuidae; genus Subacronicta; species Subacronicta megacephala. The sequence continues at coordinate 148,083 of OY292516.1, forward strand.
AAAAATCGATTTTTTTACCGCAAAGTCACATCCCTAGTTAGAATGGCTCATCAATTAAAACCGACTACCTACCAACAGATGGCGCATTTTTTTTATATTCAATTCTTGTTCTTGTTTTATGCATAAGGTTTAAAATTTATCTATAAAGTAACTTTTACTAAGGAAAATAAACATTAGCAAGTAATTTGAGCAGAAAATTGGCTACGAATAACATGCATTGATAGTATAAAAACACGTAATCTATAAGAAGTTGTTAGAAATCTTAGAATGCTTCTCTTCAACGGTAGATGTCTCTATCTTCAATCTGGCGATCAAGCTAGAAAATTTGTGTTTATAAAATGAAAATATTAATTTTAGGGACTTACACGTGAAATATTATGCCATCAACATGTTTCAGTTTTAATCCAGAACATTGTTGCATCCAACAACAGCGCACTTCATTATTAAAACAATGTAACAAAATTAAAAACCTATAATACGACGGACCCACGGATCCGAACGCGATCAAGATTCATTCGCAACTAAGGTTTTCGGCCCCGCCCACGGTGACGTCATGACCTAGTTGGAGGCGCATGACCTACTTGCCTTGTGGCATCTCCGCTTTTTTCTCTCCTCCGTGTGTGGACTATATCCACAATGCGCTGTCATTATAATAGGTGTAGAGGTGCTCACCGTCGCTCGAACCGCTCGAGGCAGAAGCTACACCGGAAGAGGCGCCGGCGCACTTCGTCACGCGGTGCGGACTGCGGCGCCTCGCTCGCCTCGTGCGATTTGCTGTGCGCCGCTAGATTGTATCTGAAACGTATTTATCAAATTGTCTGTCGTGTTCACAATAATGAGTCGGTCTAGTGATGTGATAACAATAGCGACCTCTCAGAGAACCGTTTCCCGCAGACGGCGCACTCGTGTCTCTTCTCCCCGCTGTGCACGCGCTTGTGTCGCTTGAGGTGCGAGCGCGTCATGAGGGCCAGCCCGCACACGTCACAGGCGTGGGGCTTCACCCCCGAGTGCGACAGCTTGTGCATCTTGAACGACGACGTGTGGATGAACGACTTGCCGCAGAGGTCGCACTGGAACAACATTATTCATCACTCCTCAAAATGAGTCCCACCACATCGGCAACAACTAAAGACGAAGCGGCGGTAGCCTAATGGATAGGGCGTCGGACTTGCGATCATGTGATTGCCGGTTCGAACCCCACCCATTGCACTACCGACGTGAAACCACTCGTAACACAAGCAATTAGCTTAGCACGAGGGGTTAACAAGAATGCTAGTAATGTGAGACCCACATTGCTAGTAACTTTTTTAATGTATACAACATTACTCCATGCCCATGGAAACAAAACATGGTCAACACTCTTTTTATATTTTTTGGCATTTTCCAAGCAAAGATTATGAATTTATTTTAGTGAAGAAAAATACGACTGTGGGCAGGATTCGAACTTGCGTCTTCTGGTTAGGTACACCAGACGCTTGAACCAGACTGTTCAACAGATGTTACTGACGTCACCTCAAAAATGTAAATTAAAAAATGTGAACACAAATTTCGACCAAGTGACAGTAACATAATCTAACTTACTATTTTAGATTTTATATTTATGTATGTATGTAAAAAACAAACTTACTTGATAGTTTAACTTTCCAGTGTGTATATTGTTATGTCTCTGTAGCGCATTCTTTGATGGGAATAACTTATTGCACTCTTCACATTTCCAATCACTTATACCTGAAATACCATAATGTAACATGCGTCAATAAATATCTGAACATCTATACACTAGCTGGTATGGCCTTATATCGTTACATATCTGGTTACCTTTATGTAATGCAATGTGTATGTCGCAGGCTCGCTTATGCTTGTAGTGTGCGCCACACACCTCACAGATGTAGGGAGGCTTCGAACCGTCGTGCTTCTGTTTGTGTTGCTCCAAACGAGCTGTGCAAACACACACATATCTCCAATAATGATACTGTATACCATCACAATTATTTTAATGTTACATTTGATTAATTTAATATAGTATGAAACAAACTCTCAGTGGCAATAAACAAAAATGTCACCACTCACATAAAGATGTATATTTAGCATCGCACTGGTCACACTGATGCATGACTTTGACCTTTTTCTTGTGAGGCTGTGCTGGAATAATCTTGGACTTCTTGGATCTATCCACCAGGAGTTTCTTCTTGACAGGTTTTTTGTTATTAATAAGGTCATCTGCACCGAAACTGTCATCATCTTCATCAAAGTTTTCGACCTCAAGTTTAAGGCAGTTTGTATAACCATTGTTGAATAGAGGACTTTGTGATCTGCAAACAAATAAAGGTCAATAATCTGCAGCATGTAATATGACTTCAATGACAAATTGTCTCCATTGTAGCCACAGGTTTAGTAATTCTTCTGTTAAAATCAACTTCATAATGCATATTACTAAGATTAAGATCAGTTGCTCATCTGCCAACTGTGACTCATATTTAATTTATGTCTTGTACATGTAGCCAGTTACATAAGGCAACAAAATCATATCACAGATATGATACAAGATATTGATAATATCATAAAGGTACCTACATTAATTATTATTGTTGAGTCAGGCCAGGTACAGATAGATTATATACTGATTGACTAAGAAAACTTGCGTATTGTGAAATTATAGCATTAACAAACACAAAACTCATAATGCACACCCTGAAATGTAGTCATAGCTTCATTAAGTGTATGTTGTTATTCATTTAACTTACTGCTTCGTGCTCAGCTCCTAAGGGTCAGTGTGACATTAAATATCCGTTACTAATATATAAGTTACTCCTCACAACATCAGCTATCTGCCAGTAAAGTTGGTATATCCATTTCTGAGATTAGCAGAAAAAACCAACAACATAGATAAAAAGATTTTATGTTGGCATTACAGACATTTCACTTTTATTTTTTGTATAGATAATCATGAGAGACCTTTGCAAGTATGTTTAGTCTCATTAAAGTTGAAAGTATTCATACCCCTCAGCAGGATCTTCAATCTTAACATCTCGGAGCACTGCACTGGGATCATCAATGGTATGTGTCGCCAGCTTGTGAGCAGCCAGGCCAATTTCACCACCTGTTGATCCCTTTACTCCACACTCTTCACACTTCCAACTAAAACAATATTTAATGCAAATATGGGTTCCATTAAATAAACAATGTAACTAATTTTATTCATTTGTATTAAGAAATATACACACTACATCATCATAGTTATCAAATACATGGACACCACAATGATCAACCAACTTGTATGATAATATATGAAAGTCATACCATTCACTGTTAGCTTTACTTCGCACTTTACGTTTGCTAGTAGATACTTTTTTCTTTTTCTTTTCAACTTTTTGTCTCTTACGTTTACTTTGAGTGGCCAAAGGTTCATCATCTGAATCATCATCTTCCATGTTATCACACACATAGTCTTCATCATCATCATCACCATCAAATTCTGCTTTTACTTCTGACAAACTTACGGGTTGAACTATTTGCACTTCAAATAAAGGATTCTTGCTAAGGATAGCCTCGAAGGTTTCTTTCAACTTGACATATTCTATTTCCGCCTGTTCTAGCACGTTAACAAGGTCGTAACAACTCCGGCACATATACTTGGAACAGGTGTGTATGCCGGCAAGGTTGACGTGTGTGAATTTGTGCAGGAACGTGCTGAGCTGGGCACCCGACGCGCTGGTCTGAGTGCAGTAGATATCCACGCACTCTTGGCTGCGTGTCGTACACACCACGCACTCAAACTGTTCGTGCTTTACCTCCACCTCCGTCTTGACGCTGTCCAATTCCTCCTTCTTCTCACATTGGTGCTCCACTTTGTTATCGGAGTTCATTGTACTCGTTTCGGCCATTTCTTCAGCACATCTAAATTCCCTTTGACTATAAATTAATCCTGCCTATAGCAAAATTATATAAATTTATTTAAATAGTAATCTTCGCAATAATCAACCTCACATATTAGTAACAAACCAAACACTATTTTTTGTGAAAGAAAAACAAAATGTATACGAGGCGAATGACATTCTCAAGCTCAGCTCAGCAACGTTTATTTTCCCGTTAGACATTACATTTTGACAACTATTATGACAGTGACAGTTGTCAAATTGCATATTTTTTAATTTTTGGCATGGCTACAGAGGCTTTTGTGCTCAGGTCAAAATGTAATGTTCGAAAGCGTCAGCCTTTAGGCGCGAAATTCAATTTTTTCTTGGTTTTTCGCAAATTATTTCATTTAATACACATTAACACTAGGTACGATACATGGCAGTAGAAATTGCGACTTCAACGATAACTTCTTATTCACGAATGAGTATTAAAACGTTTGCTTAATAATGGTTATCGTTGAAGATCTTCCAAAATCTTGCGAAAAAATCAAGAAAAAAATGAATTTCGCGCCCTAAGAGCGGAATTAATGAGTATAAAAAAGATATGTATTTGGAGGGGAGGAGATTATTTAAATATAAATATACTTTAAACAAATATATATAAAATAAATACCATCTTCTTTTGTATGCTTTTTTATTTAGTTTCTCAGTACGCAAATACACTCAATACTGATAATGATATTGCTACTTAATAATAATTATTATAAAATGAATATTAATTTAATTTTTTTTATTTGTTTTAAACATAACTTAAAAAATATTTTGACTATTTTCACACAACAATCAAATAGTGTGTAAACCGTTGCCTCACTTAGCCATTTTATACTAAGTACTTAATTACACATTCTTAATTTCACATAGGATCTTTGCAGTTATTACTTATATATACCTACAATAGTCGCGATATCGCGACACCAACTAATATTCATTCACACCAAGTATCCTACCTATTGGTCAAAATTTACAAGCTTTTATTTAACTTGTTTTACAGTAGGACAGGCACCAGACTGACGTCAAAAAGTAAATAAAATAATTGTGCAGATGAGTATCTAATTACTGTACCTACCTACATCTTTCTAAATATTTCGTCATAAATCTTTAGTGTATGTAGGTAAATAAACACATTACAAAATTTCGAACACATTTTAGTCAGTGTTGTGCACCAAGACATAATAAGACCGCAAAGGCAGTGGGCCGTAGCGGGTCCCCACCCCCACAATGTCCGCCCTAACTAACTGGCCGCTGCGCCTCGTATCGTAGTAGCGTGGTGCCCCAGTCTATTGACAAGCTTGCCGGTGTAGCCCCGCGCAGAACGCCAACGACCTGCGAACTCACGCGTAACGCAACCTCTTGCGTTCTCGATGTGTATGAGTACAATCTGTTTTGAAGAAAGAAAATTTTGCGTTGACTTTGTGTTGACCTCAATGTCGACTGTGAATAATTTGGTTCATACATGTTGTGAATGACTTTCTTTTGCCAAGTTTAGAAAATAATAAAAAAAAGTTAGAATACCAAACAAAGTGACTCGAATTTTGAAAAGCCTGGGATTAGGACCCCTCCAATCGGATTTACAATTTTTCGAAAACTTTTGAAAGTTTTTAAAAGCCTCTGGGTAAATATCTAACTTATTTAATTATTGCTAAGTTTAAACGGTAACTTACTGAACATTTTTACCTTATGAGTGTAACAATAAGATTTAAATGTGAGGTGCTACTGGTGTATTACTGTGTGTGACAATGTAACTTTGCTTGAGTGTAGCGAAATAAGCTGCTAACAGATCCCAAGATCTGTTAGTGGTTTAGAATCAAGATAAAACAGTAGTTATATGTCGACTAACTTTCGGTTACGGTGACCAGCAGGAGAGTCATGGTTGAGCGGCCGGCAGGTGGCGTCGCACATCCATACTTCCGCAACGTATCGCAACGGTTGCAACAGAACTGCTTTTTATTTTTTTTAATCATGACCTTAGATATTTGATAATTGAATATTCACGAAAGTAGGTTTCGGGTTGTGTTTTACAGAGATTGCGAATTATTTCAGTATTTTGTATTTTTCGTTCAAAATGTGTTGATATTTAGGTAGGAACTTACGTAGTAGTCAATGTTATTAGGATGTTTATTGAGGGTATCTACCATTCATGGCAGGATCACGTCATGTTCCAGTGTCACCATACTTACCTACGTTTTTGTAGTTTTCCTCCCCTCCCCAGTGTGTTATTTGCCTTTGGTACACGGTTTGTCAATACTACAGTTTATAAATTGTACACGCACTTAGTTCACACTGTTCATGTAAAAATAGGTACCCAATTTATTTTCGTAGACATTAACTCATTACTTACACAACCAGATAGTATAGTATTGTCCATGATCACATTGTAATTGCAACTAAACCTCTACCTCTACGCCTCTTCTGTTAGCACTGTTCCCAATAATTTACAATAACTAATTTAAATTCTACTCTTCTGTCATACGTGATATGATGCATAAAATTGCGATCTAAACACGATCTTTGCGTCTGTTCCAATTCCTATGGTCACATTAGACAAGCTTCACCTGACTTAATCCTCACTCTACTCATAACGTGCGTAGCAGTTCCCTCTTAACTTCATTCGAATTCTTGTGATAATTTTAAAGGTTCTTGAATGTTAACTTAGTAACTTATAGTACAGTAGTAAAAAGCTGCGGCACCGTGACGCGCTGCCTCGCCGTGCAACGGGAAGACCCAGTTAGGCACGCGCCGAGCGCCACCACGACTCTATTGCTAAACACACACGTCATGCGCTCAGTTACACTGAATTATTTATAAGGGGCAATAGGCTTTTACATGAGACTTAGTGGTCGCCAAACCGACTATATTTATTGTTAGCTGTTGCCCGGAGTTTCAATAAGATCCCAAAAGACTTGACTTATACCTGTACCTGTGCAGTGATAGCCTAGTGATACGACCATTGGACTGCCAAGTTAAAGGTCTCGAGTTCGAATCCAACGCACGCACCTCTGTCTTTTCGAAGTCATGTGCGTATTACTTAATAATTAATTATCACCCGCATAAACGGCGAAGGAAAACATCGTGAGGAAACCTGCATGCCTGAGAGATTTTCTTGACGGCATGTGAAGTCTGCCAACCCGCAGTAGGCTAGCGTGGTGGACCACGGCCTGATCCCTCTCGTACTGACAGGAGACCCGAGCCCAGCAGTGGGATAATGTAATGGGTTGATGACGATACCTGTGTACTGTATGTAACTCGGCTTCTAAACAGCGTAAACATGCCCTAATTTTATTTTAGTACACCAGCAACACAACTGTCAAAACTACATCTCATATTTCAATTCGGTTTGGACTTGGATCGCGATTTAGAGACGATGTTACGATTTCATTTTAAGAACCTATATTTGCAAAATATGAACTCGGATACATGTCAAGCACTTAGATGATTTTAAAAATGTAGATCCATCATCATGCTTTTACGAGATCATATCCTGGATATATTTTTAATTAAGTACATTTCCCAACGCTCCAGTCTTGTTCTGCCTGACTCATGCAATCATAACACTCATGACCAGCCAGCGCTGCTAGTTATTAGAGAATAATCTCTAGCACTTACAAGTGCAACTGCTAAGATTAAGGTCCTGAGTTTGATTCCCAGGTCAAGATTTGCCGTAAGTACTGAAGATCAAGTACCTATAGTGTTATTAGGATGGGTTTGTTATGAAAATTTCAGAATTCAGATATGTAGGCTCACCCTCTAAATTATACGATAAGTACCTACTTAAATAAACATACCGGCGAATTGAAGGTGGCTAAATCAGTACACCTCTGCCTAACCCTTAGGTGATACACGCATGTTGGTCGGTCAAATCGCATTTAGACAAATAAAAAAACACATTGTCATTGAATATGGCTGCTCAAGGTATTCACTTGATGAAGTTGTAAGTCCGTGACGCCCCTCGGCACTCGATCGCCGATCGCCTGCGCCAGGCGCACTCATGTGTGCCAACCTGCAAACAGGTTTTATTATCCTCCATTTGTGTTCCCGTTTACGCGTAATTTGATCCCAGAGCCCTTGATGACAATACATCACTTGAAAATCAACATAAAACTGCTCCACATCAAAAGAGGTGGACGCCCTGATGATATTTGAGCTTCGATTTACGATGAAGATTTTGCAATGTATTTTTATGAATGGTATTGTGAGATCTAGATAATCCAAACGGGCTCTATCGGTACATTTTGTTGTACAGCGTTCATTGTTGTCCAACTGATTGTCCGGATCTATATGTACCTACATATCTACTGCTTATTCTTTAGTATATTTTAGGATTAAATAATTCAAGTATTCAAAAAGATCATCTTGAATCTAAAATACAGATTTCACCTAAAAGACGTAAAATGTGGAAGAGAAATTCTATATCACAGGCAGTGGTCTCGGTAGCTTAATTGGCACAGCGTCCGGTGTACTTAACAGAAGGTCCGAATCCTGCCTGAGTTTGAATTTTTCTTTTACTAGAAAATTCATATCTTTATGTAGGTATTTATCAAGTTTCCTGGTGAAACCTGAGAGTAGGGCCATCGAGTAATTCTCCGAGAATTTTGTGGTTGGACCTCGAAATAACTTTTGAGGCAGTATCAGTTTTACGTTGTACTTATCGTTACGGTTACTTGTGATGTGGCCCAGTGACATAGCTCAAGATCCCGTAACGATAGCATAACTACTTATACAGTAACCCTGTGCTCCCATGCCTGTACGCGCACTGATGACATTCAATAATGACTTACTTACCTACTATATCTACCTATATTTCTATACCACCCCGTTACCCCGCAACTGGATGACATTTATCTACTGAAATCTTACATCACCATCTAAAAAAGTAATTCCAAGTTTCATTTAATCTTTGTTATGTTGACGTAGTATCAAATCTAATTAGTTATACTGAGTACGATGTCAATGATGTAATTAGAAAATCATGCTGATTTCTGATGGTACAGACCGACTACTAATCAATCATGTTTGAAGAGTAAAGGTTTTGTTCCACTGGCTTTCACCTATTTCATCGAGCCTACAGTTACTCGGAGTAAGTTTTATATAGCATTTTGGTCTTTATTTGTGGGGATCAGCACAGCAAGAATGCCATACCGCACTTGATTTTAATAATACGTAACCGTATATAAGAGTGGTCCAAAACAATGCGCACATGTTAATTTAGCAACGGTTGAAGAAAGCGAAATGAGCCAGCGATGGCTGCACTGATGCTGATGTTTTTTCCGCTTTCTAAATACAGCCCCGAGAGGTTCGGTTAGCGAACTGTATACATATTTTATTATAGTTACCTATGTAACAGATGCAAGGGTTTCAAAAGCTCGTGAAAATGCCAAAGGAAGGACAAGTTACGATTGCATAATAAGTGATAAAATTAAGTTATTCGTACATAGTGATGTTGTACGATTCTCCGCAAAATGCTCTTAACTGAGAGTAGAGGGAGAAGGGAGGCTTTTTCCCTAAAGTGGGACGATAAAATAATTACCTAATAAAAAATTGCAATATGACTCATACATCGACATTTTCGAAAGTGGTGGTTTAACTGCAGTGATTTTTTATAGAAAGGCTGCGCATTGTCACGCGTAAACTTGGACATAATTACAAGTGCAACCACAGATTACTCGATCTTGTCAGTACCGTAATTGTACAGGGGTACACTCATCACCAGATAGATGGAAATTATAATTTTATTGTTTATTTAAGTACTAGCTGCTGCCAGCAGTTTTACTCGCATTCCAAAGGACTTTTGAAACAAAAGTTTTTTGTTTGAAACAAAAGTAAACGCTTGTCATTTTACATACGTGGTCAGAAGGATTTTATTGACAAGTGGCCTTCACACCAGGTCTAGCCTGTCACGTGGAGACCTTGAGAAACTTTCGCATTTATAATATAAATGTACAATATGGATTAATTTAAAAATTTAACAAATTTTTATAAAACAAATTTAATGTAGATTGTGACGAACAAAACTAGAAAACCCAGGAATTTAAGAAAGGCTTGGATAGGTTATTGTATCGAATTGAAACATTGTATTATAATATATTCGGCAGCAGTGGTTACTCTTTAGTGTTCTTGAATGAATGTAATAAAATCAGGCGATAAATTGAACTTACACATAAGAAATACACACATGCTGTGCTTTTATTAGTTTGCGTTGCGGTCCCCATCAATCACGAAATCTCTCGATTGTTAGACGTTTGAATCTGCTACTGTTGCATAATGTAGAGTTTTAATTTATTGTCTTCTGTTGTGTGCAGGAGTTGGTGTGCGAGGCTGTGTCGCGGTGCGCTGCGGGCATGCGTCCGAAGCGGTAGCGGCAGCATGCGCGCCGTCAAGCTGTGCCTCGCGCTGCTCATGCTGGCGGCACACACCCATGCACAAGGTACAGTACACACAACACATAGGTACAGCACCTCCAAGACTTCATGTGAATGGATGACTTAAAGTAATACATTTATTTATAGAATCTATCTCAATTCAAGACTGCAATAGGTACTCTTTCAGAAATAGAATGATAATTTCATGCAAATTCTTCAAACAGTCATGTCTAAATGGCCAGTGGCTAGCTTTAAATTCAATAATAATAAATATAATAGAAATTATATTGAGATTCACAGCTGCGTGAAATTATCTTTTCAGTGGCTCTAAGCTTCCTCTTACAAAATTCATTGTTATGCCTGAGTAGCGGATTGCAGAATTGCAGCTGACCTAAGTCAAACGACACACTTTATCGATCATATATCCTTATCTTAACTCTTGGCCAGAGTAGTATCAGTAGCAGAGTCCTTATTAGTAATTTTTATAACATATCTAACAATGTTGCTGAATTCTGAATTAGTTCTCAGTATTGTTTATTTAATATACAAACACTGAATGGTCGTTATTGAATTAGTCGTACAATTGGCACATTGATAGGCATAACAACGGTATCGGGTCGCGGGGCTCGTGCGACTAATGTGGCCCGTTGTGTCGCAGGCGCAGCATCGATCAATGGGTCTCGGAGAGCGTGGCGGCCGCACATAACATAATAACTGGCCCATTGTACGCTAACGCGGACCGTTTGCGTGCCATTATTGCATTAGCTATAAACTATTAACGGCCGTTTCGTTCACTTATCGGAATTAGGTGAAAAGTGACACCTTGGCGTCATTAAATACGAACAAGGTTCTCGAAGTTCTTTTTTTCTTGCTGAGCTGTTTCATTTCGGCAAAGAACAAGGAGTTGATTAACCTTCAGTGATTGGAGAGGCACCAGAAGAAGATTTTTGTTCGGTAACAGCATATTTTTCATAAAAAATGGGCCTGCGCTATGAACTATTAACGAAATGAATTATGTTAAGGAACAATTTAATTTCAACAGTTTAGAGTTTACATACATACCTACTCTACATGGGAAATTGCTTCTGTTGAACGTGCAATATCTTGAAGATATTCCTCAAGGCAACAGGCATGCTGAAATTTCCACGTCAGTCAGTCTAGAATATGTTAGTTTCTTATTTCAAAGTTTCGCAACACACACACTACGTAGGTACTTCGGCCATTCTTCGGCGCACGCTCACCGCCGTCAAATTATCCTTAGGAAACACAGAACCGCTTGATACCGCGCTGAATACTTTCGCAATGCTAGTCTTGTGTAGTGTAGTCGAATGGATTAGGTGCCATTTTGCATTGAGCTATTAACATTATTTTTTTATTACAAAAATATTACTCTCTATGAAAACAAAATTTAAAAATGCCGTTGCATTAAAAACTTTCTCTATATGAGTTAGCAATAAAGAGTTTCGTTGACGCTATACTTAACTAAGCAGACGTGAGGAGGGCTAAATATAAAAAATATCCTTATTGGTCTACACGTACAGATACGTAGTATGACACAAATCCGAATCAGATGAAAGGTGCTGGCAGGCTGCTGCTAGATAGTCAAATGTGAAATTCAACCTAAGTACCTACTTATTTAAGAACATTTTTGAATGTTGTATCAATTCAGGATAGTTTTGCAATTTTCATACGTAGAACGGAAAATCCTTCATAATCTGAGGATCAAAAGTTACGAATAATAAATCCAAGTGTATAAAAAAAAGTAAAAAATAAAACGAATTCACAAAAAACACGCAAACTATCTGGTGTTTTAAAATCAGTTCAATATAGAGCTTTAGTTTAATAATATGTACAGTTTTATATCCTATTAGTAATAATGTAGGTATAATGCAATACATTATTTTCAAATCGTTACTTTTCGGAGCAAAAACACTTACACACTAACAAATACATACTGGAACTGTTCCAACAAATCCAAATTTTACTTGAAACACATCCATCGCCAAACAAAGGAAATCGCGGCGAACAAACGAGGCCCGATCAAACACGTGAAGGGTGGTGGTTTTATTTGGCGAGGGTGGATCACTGACCGACCCCACTCGAACACTGTCCACTGCAAACTACGAGGCCATTCTAGACGTTTTCACTTCTAGTAAGTAGGTAATGTGATAGGTTTATTTACCTACAATAGAGTTCCTGTTCTTGATTTTTTTTATTAGCTAGCTCAACCACACGGAGTGTTGCAATGTAGAAAAAAAATAATGGGTGGTATCTGGTGTCACTCCATTGATGATATCCTTAGGACGTTGAATGATGTGTCTTATTATCTAATAAGTAATACTTACCAGATTTCATCTTATCGTGAAGAAAATCTGAAGGCGACGCCTTTGACTTAGAGGAAACTCTAAGTCAAAGGCGTCCGCTTCGGCCCCATCCATGAAGTTCAGTGGTGCCATAAATATTAATAACATCTATTTATTAGATCTCCCAATAGATGCCTCCATTTTCCATCATCCTCCTAGCCATCATCTCTAACTATGTTGGGGACGGCTTCCAGAAGCGACTGAATATCAGTACCTATTTTACACGAAGTAACTGCTATCAGACCTCTGCAACTTAAGTTCTGGGAAATACCGATCTTCGCAGGATAGAGTGGTTGTCAGCCTTTTTGGGGTTCTAACTACTACTAACGACTGTTCATATGACAACCAGGACCGAAGGTTTTACGCGCGCGCTCCCAGAGTCACGGAGGAAGGGTTTCGATGTTTTAAGAAAGTTAATCATCCACACCCTGACCGCGGTAGGCGCGGCTTTAATTGCAGATCTATTGATCGAGCCCCTCTCCATTTTCCATATTTTATCAATTTATTTCTAAAGGAAAAACCAGCACCTTGTAATAAAGTGTATCGAGTGTCTTATCACTTATCAGTTGGTGAATGTTTTCCTGTATCGTGTTGTCGCGTGACACGGGCCGGGTCGCCGACCGCAGGCCTGCGCACTGCCCGCGACGTGTACCACCACTGTCAATTAATTAGCACTACGCTGCAGTGATCACCTAGGAACACGTGCCTTTTGTCTCTAAACAAGTTTGACCAACCAATTCATTTTTGCTCCGCGGCAATTAATAACTTAATTAAAGCTTTCAAAACGTTTAAAGCCTTCAACGAATTACACAAAATGACTGTACGTGACTTAAAATGGTTCTAACAGCCAGTAACGCTAACTTAATTGGGCTTAAGGGAGAAAAGCGTGAGCAACTTGCACACGACACGCGCACACGATTTAGCACGATACATAGATAATGTTCGGACAACGTGTCAGCAACAGCTGTGATGCGCGTTACAATTAGCAACTGTTATTGCGCCAATCATAATTACGGCACGACAGTTACAGAAACTGCTAAGTCTACTAGGTAACACCGGCACCTAGCTCCCGCTGTGAGCCAACACCGGATTCACAAATACGTAAATTATAGGGCTTGATTTAATTATTCCGTCTCCTAACTATTCCAACGCCTCTTCATTATAAACTAGAACAATATTCAAAGTTTCATCAACTTCGAATAACTTAGTTCCCGTTAAATCACTCGGCAGTTTATTGTATACAAATTCTGTTCAAATTTTTAATTTATTCTTAGAATAGCGGCTGTTTTGACATAGTAAAATGCGACCTTAGAGTTACAACATTTCATTTTAAATCGCACATCGCCAAGTTTTTCAGATTTCAGCTAGTAAGTAGGTATCATCGATTAATCGTCTTTCATAATATAGAGCAATATATTACACACGTAGAACGGTAACATCCGTATGTAGCCGTCACAACATTGCGCCGCAGTTAGGTGTACCAGGCGATCGTCCGATCAGTCTCGGTGGTCCATTGTTCATAGTCCGGGTCGCAACTTCCTCCTGTTTCATACTTTGTGAGGTAACGGTGACAAGACAAGCACCGACCACGGGAAATATCGCAACTCGTTTTATGCGCGGAATTTGGTGAAATATTACCAACGCATAATGAATCGTTGTTCTACGGTATTTGCTTAATAATTGTTGCTTACCAGTTTTCGAATTTTGTTTGGCAAGATTGTAGCCAAAATTATAACCAAGTAGACGTGATATAAAAGGTGTTGTTGCAATATCTATAACAACATAGATACGACAGGAACTTAATGTTATCGAAGTCGCGTGTTCTACTTTCTTAGGCAACAGGGTGGTGGGTAGTGTAGGCTTATGTGCTGGCTAGGGTTCAGTACAAGTTCACGGAAAGTTCATACGAGCACGGTTGGACGTCGACACTTAAAAATTAAACAACAGTTAAGATTTGAATCGCGTAATATATTCTCAAGCCGCACGCAAGAAAGGTATGAAATATATATGGATAATTGGAGCAATGTTTCGTGATCTACATACTAATGTTTGGTAAACTTTACGTTCATCCTTGTGTGGCGTGATGCAGGTACGACCCTACGAGACGTGCCGTTAATTATTATAAAGTAACTTAATAATTATATCCACCAGTTTCTGTTGTAAAGCAGTTCCGGCTTGCTATCAGTTCACCGAGCTAGGTCATAACACTTTTCATGCTGACAGCTCTATTTACATTGTAAAAGAGGAAAACATTTTTGCATACATAAGGCGAACTTACAAAACGATTTCATGATTTGCTTGCATTTGCTATGTACCTAAGAGGTACATATAAATTAGTGTAGTTGGTAAATATAATTAAGTGCGATGGAATTTTATAATTCTCGACATAAATGTTTACAGCACTTATGTATTAATTTGTACTTCCAAGTAGGTATGTGCGTAAATAACACATAGGTTTAACGAGACGGAATATATTTAAAGGTACATCCAAACAGCTGTCGGAAATTCATTGTTCTCCAAATCGTCGTTATTAATCCGCTGCTAACAAAACGGACTTTTCCTTTTGTTTCTGAAACCTTTTAAATTAATGACTACAAATTATGAAGGTGTTCGAGGCTGAAGGAATACATCAATTACTTAGCAGGAATATATAATCACTTAGTAGAGGTATTCGTTTGTAAACGAAGTTAAGAAATAATTGGTTAATCATTGTAATTATGATAATATTGTGATGCAATATCTGAAACTTTGTACATCACGAATCCCGATTTCTCTCATGACAGATTTTTAATGCCATCTCCATCAATTAAGTAAACAGAGCTTGAAGTACCTACTTACTTGCATCGTTGCATATTTCTCTTACCCAACATTGGAATTCGAAACTCAAATTGATTTAACTTAACGGCAATACTAATGTCAAAATTAATTTATTGATTTGTTCTAAATTTATCTTATTTAAAACGATATTACGAACCGTTACGTAAAGAAAGCGATGCGCCCGCAACAACTACAAAAAGGATTTGCGTTCATGGTTTAAATAAATTCATCAACTATTGGCTGTTATTTGACATTTCATTACCCAAATATAGAGCGGAGAATTATTTGTAATAAGTTCTGTTGTCGGCATAATCATTACGGGTATGAGGTCTCACAGATTAGAAAAAGATAGCGCTGCAAATTGATTTATACGCGAAAATGTAGTTTGTATTACACGGATTTTGATAGATTGTAAGTAATCAATCAACCAATCAATTGATTTATGTAGCTACAGGAAGTGATTGTAAACTCACACACACCATCGCTGAGTATAGACTACTCATTTAATATATTTTTTTAAATTGAGTTAGATAACACAGGTAGGAACAGTGGTCAGTATTCGTTAGCATGGTCACAACTCAAACTTGCAGTGGTCACAAGTCGTTGTTATTATGAAGTGAGCGTGGGCCGGGGCCGGGGGTCGCGCGCCGCCATGCGTGCTTCCACCTCCCTCCCGCACGCAACTCCTCTCACCAAGACAATATAACGACATTTTTCAATACTCCTGTTAATTAAATAATCGGGTTTAGAAGACTAAATGCCGACGACTGCCTTATTAGTCTATTGGTCCCAAGCGTGACGGCTACGCCAGAGGTTTCGATCCCCAGGTCAAGCAAAGTGTTTTTGGATTTTTCGTAACAGCTCGGAGTCTGGATCTGTGCCCGGTTAATGGCAATCGGGTCGCCTTCTATAACATGGGACCTAAACATAACGGCGAAGTGCGTCTGCCTAACCCTTCGGGGAATACAGGCGTGATGGTATGTTTGTGGAGGACTAAATTACATTTGGAAGGAAGGATGAAAGAAGGGTTCATTATCAAAAGCAATTCCATAACAACTTTATTCATGCATGATAATTTATAAAAATGTTAAATAATGTTATTGTTGTCAATGTTTTTTATATTTTTTCAAACCCATAGTTGAAATATTTCAAAAATAAGTATAAAACATAATAGGTATTATATATATGTGAGCAAATGAATACAGTAAAGTAAAGTACCCATGATTCAACATTTACAAAAGGTATATTAAAAAAGTTTTCGAAAGTTTACTACCATTCAAATAGTCCATTACCTATGTAGGTACATATTCCTATAATAATGGGAATAACACGATACATAATAACGAACTGATAATGAAATCGGCGTATGTTGCAGATGAAAGTAAAGATAAAACGTTTAAGTGTCCATTATCTGGTAATAAGGCGCGTAATGCAGTAATCACGGTGCTCGGAGATGACGAATCAGATCGGAAACTATCGTCAGCTCGTAATTCGACTGATAACCATCTCTCAATGAGATCGCGTCCGCCTTTCCCCAGCTGCACGTAACACTCGTTTATAGAATAAATTGTCCTTGAAATTATTGGAAACTAACTACTTAAGTGAAAAGATGCCTTTCCCCTTTCTCGGGCTTAGCAAAACAACAGCTCGTATTACAGAATATAAATATCAAGTATAATTTTGTATGAAAATTTGGAACACGTCTTTGATTAAAAATATTGATTATCCAAAATAATAATTCTTGAAGATAGGTAATACTATAATTAAAATTGCCTACTTATATACTTCTGTAAAGTCAAATTATAATAATCAGGTCCAGCTTCATATGTTACAAACCTTTTTTTAAACCTGAAAATCTTATTCTTTTCAACTTTAAAGTAAGTATTTTACAATTATGAATCAGTAACAAATTGTTTGATAATGTTTGCGTGTTCAATCACTAATGGTCAGCTCACGTGTAATTACTGCAAGTGCAGCATTAATAATTGAAATCCCGCCGCTTAGAACCTACAAGTGATATTTTGTCATACCTATTATGAAGAATAAGTCTTATGAAACAAGACACAGAACGGAAGACTTTTAGATAACTGAGATTTTGAAAGTTCAAATCAAGAAACACGATACTATCTATTTATCAGCTGTTGTCGGTTCAACATTGTCGGCACCTCGGATCAGTTTACGGATATTGTAGATATTGAAAATGATCAATAAAAATAAGTGCATAAGTTTCATGAGAGATTTAATTATCTTAGATAATTTTGTTGTGGTAGGGCCACGCTGTTCGCAGCATGAATGAGCCGGCTTGACCGGGGAAGTACCACACTCTCGCAGAAGACCGACGTCCGAGTAGTAGCGTTTCGCTATTGCGCTTCGTTTGGTGAACGAGAGGGCCGTAGGCCGAATTCCTCCCTCAATCATCCCCTTCCTTCTCCTTTTCTTCTTCCCCTCACTTTCCCTAAATAGGCTCTGCAACGCATCTGGAACCCTTTGGTTTTGCAGATGTCCATGGGCGGCGACAACTACTTACTATCAGGTAGCTCGCCTGTTCGTTTGCCGAGTTATCGCACAAAAAAATATTTGGGGGCTTTTTCGTAAACAATTTCTGAGGCCCCCGATCTTCAGTATGCCTAGTAGACCGCTACAATGAAATGGAAAGCAGTTGCGCGTAGATGAAGGGAACGCCGCGGGTCAATCCAACCCGCATCGGTGGCTATGAACCCGCGCCGTGTTGTTTGAACCCGCCGGAAGTCCGAGGGGATTTATTGCGCGACCGCCTTCCGGTGCTCCACTTGTCTCTGCCGCTTGCGCACCTGCCATGAAAACGTTTCATTAACTTTACTAGACGCTTGTTTATCACGGATTGTTTTGTTTTACTATTTTGTTTGTACAATGACAGCGTGGGAAAGTACGGTAATCAGTGGTACAGTTTTCCCCGCAATTTGTAAATCTGCTAATCGTCAATTTTTTATTCAGTGCAATGTACGTAAACTTTGCTCGAAACAAAAATAGTAGATAGTACTTACAAGGCTTTTTTATCGATCTAAGTACCTATACATGGAATAAGGATATCATTCTAATAAGAGTCGTAGAGTTCATGTCGATTAGAATAGTAATCTGGATCTTTTTAGCTTATGATGGTGCCATAATAGGTTATAATCACTCTCAGCACATTACATAAACATTAACCATCCTCCGGTTTCTACTTGGAACTGCTTCCCGGTCCAGGGCGCTTATCATGGCGCGTGGGCGAGGCGGAGGCGAGTGCTGCGCCCGCGCCGGCCGAGCCCGCCACCGTCGCCGCCATAGCGCTCTCGATCAAGTCCAGGGGTGAGTGAGCACCTGTGCGCACTCCACCAACGTTGTAGTATACAGTAGCCACTAAAGTATCACCGTGTGTAGATTGTTATTTGTTGCAGATATTAGATTTTGTCAGCACTGACGTAGACAGTTTTCTTTTTCGCACGAGCGTATTTTATTTAAGTAGGCACCTACTTAGTTTTTGGATTCGTAATGTAAAAATTATCCAGAGAAGTACTAAGGACGAATGAGACGTAAGAAGTAACTTTAAGATGATGCTGGCCAGATGCAATAAGTGTCAGAATATAGGTACGGGCAACAACACTCTCTCTCGTGATCGTCTCTGCACCACTCAAAGGTTGTCTGGTAGAAAATGCCTAAGGCATTTAGAACACCTTGTACAGTTCTGTACTTGACTATAAATAAATAAACCCCACATCAAAGTACACTGACCTTTCCATAGAATTTACGTGACTGTAACAAAGAAAAAAAGATGAAATAATTGCTAATGTGTTGTGATGTTTGTTTATTGAAACCTTGGTGTAGTATTTCCATTGCACAATTTGATTAGTATTGTACCCGATGAACACGTACCTATAGTGAATGTAAATTAATAAGGACTGTAGCAGTGCACATCACCCTTTTCGTTATCTTATACCGTGATAACAACTTTAATTAGCGAATTCAAATCATTTGTTAGTCCGGTGCGCTTTCGAGCCACTTTCACTGGACGGTTATTATTTGCGATGAAACTATGCGGACACCCCTACTTAAAGAATTGTATTGTAACTACTTACAATATTATAATGTTGATCAATCTAAGTACCAAGATAGGTGGTTTATGGTGATAGTTGGTGCGTGCGGTCAAAGGTCACAGGTTATGTTGCGTTCGTGATAGGTCGGACAGGAAACCGCTGTGATGATCATAATGGCCAGCGAAAGTGTGAGATACATGATGATGATGGCTATTTAACCAAATTATGATTGTAAAGAAGTATTTTTTGTGTAATTTTTAACATTACGTCAATCTGTCTTCACTTGTTAGTGGCGTGTGCGTAAAAAGGACAATCTGCGATAGCATCACCCTCGGTCTGTACAATTCTTGTATCAACATTTGTACATTATATTTTTTTCGGCTATCCCATCCCTTATATCCTTACACTCATGTTCATGCCCACGTTGAAAACCTCCCTTGTAAAATATTCTTCATCCATAGGTAGCCTACCGATTTAACGGTTGCAAAATATGAGTACTGTTTTACATGATTGTGTAGTATGTATGATCATGACCCGGCGGTGGCGGTCCGTGCGTCGTCTTGCGCCTGCGCAGTGAGTCACGCCGCGCGCCGCGCACCAGCGCCGGTGCTCACGCGCCACGCTCCGCCGCACGGCGCCTATATAAATCCAACTTTTTATACAAACTACAATTTTTTCATCCACACCTGTCTAAATAAAGTTGTTGAACGATATGATTTACATGACATATGAAAGGAAGTAACGTAATCGCGCGTAAATATCCTTTGAACATTTTGAACGATCTATAACGTTTGTACAAATTCAATAATGGTCAAAATGTTCTAGCGATTTCTTCATTCATACCTTACTTATGACACTAAGCAGAAAATAAGATCGTAATGCATTCTATTACTTGTACAGTCGCCTCATATATTGACTTCAAACCCGTGTATTTTCTATTGGAATATTGGAATAAAAATTAATTCCAAATACCTATTCCGG
The DNA here is from genome assembly GCA_958496365.1 of Subacronicta megacephala. NCBI lineage: Eukaryota > Metazoa > Arthropoda > Insecta > Lepidoptera > Noctuidae > Subacronicta > Subacronicta megacephala. The sequence continues at coordinate 168,569 of OY292516.1, forward strand.
AAATCCGTTTCTGAAAAATTCATTTGCATACGGTCTATTTTACGAGTCAGCAAACTATAGTAATGTATAGAGGTAAACGTTTCATTATAAGTAGGAAGTGACCTCCCACCCCGCCTCGTGTCCTGGATAGATAAGTGGACTGCCGCGACCTGCTTCTAAAACATTAGACATATCGATGAATCCACAATATCCATCGTCACAATAATTGTCTGAAAAAGACCTTACTCCATTGACCCACATTTTGGCCATTATCAAAATTCAATCAATGGATATTTTCAGGATCATTATCGTTGGTTGCTGTCACAATAAAACATTTTAGTTTTAATGGGGTCCTAATTTACAGTAATTCTTGCTGTATTTTATTTATGAATATTGATAATTTCTGTTCGTGCAGCTCACCCCGAGAGGCTCGGAGGTAAACAGTATGTACAAATACGTGCAGTAAGTGTTTATGACCGGTGTACTAGTAATAGAGACTGACTGGTTGTATTGCAGCGATCCAGGACAGCCGCTGCTACCTCATGAGCGGCGGCGCCGTCGAGAGCTTCTTCATCAGCGAGGACACGCCCGTTGGCAGCGTAATTGGTAAGACGTTGTAATTGAAAAACCCTAAGCACTGTCTAGGCTGTCTATTAACAACAATATGGGCTGTGCCTAAAATTACGTCTCAAAACGACTGCACTGACCGAC